>WEIT01000192.1:4823-14915 GCA_013389985.1 Dryoscopus gambensis
TCACAGGGGCTGCCGCTCAAAAGGGGTGGCATAGTGCTTCGTTTTTTCAGCCACTCCCCACACCTGCCGCACACCGCAGGAGCTAGCTGGGGTGGTGGTCGCTGTGATGCTTCTCTTTATGTAAAACATACTGGACAGTACAAACTTATCTCTGTGGATAAAATATTTTGCCCTGCATCTACCGCTATCAGCTTTATGTTTCCAAAAATATGTCATTTCCATTCTTTACATCCGAATTATCTCAGCAGCTAAAACATACATATGATATGTTGCGAGTTACTGTGGTGGAAGAATTCATATTGTATTTTCAGAAGTAGCTGTCCNCGCTCTGTGACAACAGGGTGGTAGCTACAGGGTGGTAGCAGTCCGATTAAACGGTGGCTGCAGTCTCCTGCATTGGCAGATATAATCCTGTTGAAGCAGTGATCCTGTAGAAAAGGTCTGGTCTTCCTTAGAAAGTCCAGCGGTGGTTGTGCAGCTCCTGTCCTCTGGAAATCCAATGGGAAAAGGCTCTGGCTCTGTTGCAAAATTCTCAACCTTTTATCCAGGATGGAATGCTTGGCTCCTTCCCCCTGGGTGGAGCATCTCACAATGGGATGATAAGTTAGGAGATAAGGCACTGATGGGCCATTAACAGCAGATAGCCCAGAGGGAGGAGACAGGGAACATTGCCACACCTGATTTTAACAGCTGATGAAGATGGTAATCAGAATACAGATAACCCAGGACAGTAGCTCACCCAAGTAATTTCAGAAAAATTCACACATAAGGGGAGCTCATATCACATCACATCACATGTTCTAGCATGATAATACCTGGTCATGTATTCCTTATTATTCACATGCCAACATTGATAAATGCTGAAAAAGATGGATTAATGCTGGTTATACTCTTACAGTGTGTGCCTAGAATGGAGCCATCAAAATAAATTAGTTCCTTTTGTGATTTTCTAGGTTAACTTGATATTGCAATACCTTTAAATTCCTAGTATTTCATATTTTGAAGTCAATATACTACTTGTTCCACATAAATAGTATTTGCATGGAAGTGGAAAGATACATTTCACATATCTGAACTACCAGAAAATTTAAAAATGCAATCTTTTTCACAGTTTAAATTTAGATTTGCTTGAGAGGAAAAGGTGTTAACTGGGAGGGTTCTTTTTCCTAGCGTGAACACACTGAAACTAAGTACTTTACAAAAGGGGGGTTTTCCTCTGTGATTTTTGAGGTCAGTTTTGTTATCAAGATTATTTTGTCAGCAGTGAAGTGTTAAAATCAGACAGCAAAACTCACAAGAACAGTGCTGAAGAAAGCTTGAGTCAGTTTTGTAAACAAAGCCTTTCAACTAAGGAATTATTTATAACATGCTAATATTAATTAACTCAACAGCATTAAAACCCTTGGGAGAGAAAAGCTGAATTTTGAAGTGATGTGGCTGATGTCTCTCCCTCCCCATCTGAGCTGAGGAAGAGGGAAGGGCACCTCAGTGCAAATGGGGCAGTGCAAATCAGAGCTGAAGACAATGGCAGAAGGTGGCACAGAGCTGGCATTGAACATGAGGGGAGATTGGCTCCTGGCAGTGTAATGACCCAGGCTGTCTGACACTTACCTTTGGAGTTACTGAAGAGACGGTTTCAAAAGGCAAGAGAAATCCATCAGATCTTTATCAGGACATCTTCATTTTTTATTTCTGTGGGCCCAGTTCAGATGGATTTATTCTGAATAAATAGCACTTGATGGCCCAAAGAATCTTTCCAAGAAATATTTGTACCAGGACTTTGTACTACTCATCATGAAAAGACTCATCCTTCTACAAAAATAAAGAAACAGGAAGAAGAAACAAAAAGTGGCCTTGAAGGTCTTTGATTCTCTGAGGTAAACATAACCACATGAAGTTTCAGAATGGGAAAAACAATATTTGCACGTGGCCAGTAGCTTTCTGAACAGGCTTACTAGTTTCTCTGGCAGTTTTGAAGGCCATCTTATGGCCATGGCACTTTGTTGTTGGGCCTCAAAATGGCTTTGACAGAGGGACAAATTCTTACTTCTCAGTTCTACCAGTTAATAATAATGCCATGGAAGACATCAGCATGACCAGGTTAAAATGATGTAAAGAGTCAAACTTTATATCCCCACTCAAGATGCACAGTCATCCTGCTTATATAAAAATTAAAATATAGTTTTATTTTTTAATAGGGATTAGATTATGCCTAAAATATAGATTTATTTTTTAGTAGGGATTAGATTATGCATAAGTGGAAGGCTTCAGAGCAGGAGGGATTCCCACCAGTAACCAACCGCTGGCTCCTTTGCAAAGCTAGGTGCCAATTCCAGCTCCTGAGCACCCATTAAAGCAGCCCAGCACTGCCGGTTAGTTGGGCATCAAGGTGTCCAGTGAGGCAGTTTTCAGCAAATATGGTGGAATACCTGATGAAGCAGCCTTGTCATTTGAACTGCCTCAAGGAAGGACTGGAAGGACTTTATTTAAATTCTCAGTGTACCTTTTCCTGGGTTGCATACACAGCCCCACAGAAGCCAACAGGAATTCAGTGAGGGAGATGGTGGTGGTGAGGGGAGGGACAGGCACTAAAAAAAACTGAGGAGAAAAGGAAAAAAATACTTCAAGAGTGACGTGATATTGATAGACGTGCACCAGAACACTCCTAAGAAAACAACAGAGTGCAACCATCCTTCCTCAGACTTCATGCAAAAGATTTTGAAGGATTCTAGACATACATCAAGAGAAACCTTCATCACAGAACCATCAAGATGATGTTTCTTTTACTGCAGGCACACAAATGCACATTTTAATCTAAGTACAATAATGGTTTTTTACATATGGTGGCAGACCTACTGTTTTCTTTCCAGATTCTTATTTATAATGAATGTCAAAATACTAATTTAATCTGGCTATTTAGGTATTTTAACCATTTTTTCACATTCTAAATGAAGCAGCACATTGTTGAAGGTCCATGTTAAATCACCTGTAATGTCTCCTTTTGTTTTATAAAAGCTGATCTTGACAGGAGAGAAATTTCAGCTTATTCAATGTAGCTTGTTTACTTTTTGGAAAAAACAGATGTTGTAACTTGTTTCTGATTATGAACCTCCTAGTCACAAATTATTTTTCCATATAAAGAAAATGATATTATGAATCTTAAAAACCCTAAAAATACCTAAAAGGATAATTTAATACTATGTAATAGTATAATAATTTAACTATCAGTCTTTAGTGGTACAGAATCTAGTACAGCAGGACAGTGCCTAACAGGTCCCTGGTACTGCAATAGGACTAATATTGACACACTATTGACTGACTCTTTCAAAGTCAACTTTAGAACAAAAATAACTTGAGAAAACAACAAATTTTTATCATTTTAACAATTCTAACATAGAAATAATACGCTTTTAGTTTCGGGATTAATGACAACAGTACAGTTTAATATGTATGCCAGTCTTCCTCAGAGCTTAATGAAGTGTGTATTAGCTGGGGCCTTATTTTGCAGTGACAACGTGTCAACATGAAAAAGACACTTGCTACAAGCCCGGACTAAGTCACTGGACAAAAGCACCTCTTCTTGGAAAGCTGGGTCTCACAGAAACCTGGCAAATCTGCTATGTCTGTACTGTCTTAGTGCCTCTCCCCTGTTGCCAGAAGACTCTGGCTGTATTCTGTCTACATCCACAGCAACTCTGAGCCTGGCTTCTGCCACATCCTAAGAGAGATTCTATTTGTGTCCTCAAAAGTGAACCACAAACTTTGGGAAGTAGCAGCATCTCCACAGTGGAACACATGAGAGGCACCTCTGATGAAATCACATTGTGAAACACTTATAAACTCACTGAGATTGATTGAAAATGGATGTTGGGTAGCAGAAGAAAGAGAGAAAAAAGTTCATCATCACCTGGAAGTGATTTACAAGACTGTGCTGCACTTGGTAACAAAATCAAGATTTCCCAAACATGTAAACATCTCTCTGGGAGCTGCTGAAGTCATAGGTTCCATTTTACTATTTTCTTTGGGCAGTCAGGAGAAAGAAAGCTGGTCATTGTTGAATCACCACAGAATAGAAAGTACTTTGTCTTGATCACTTGGCCTGACTGTCCAGGATGCACAATTCTTCACTACACAGGCAATTTCCCATTATTCAATTCTCTGTGCAATACAGATTATTCTCCCTTTGAGGTACAGTTTTTTGCACACCTGTATTTTAAGGTGTAAGAAATGCCCAAGCAAGATGGAAGCTGCCAAAGGCAGAATGTTTCTTGTTTATACCAACAAGAAATGCATTTCAGCATCAGAAGGGCAGAAGCTGCATAATTCTGAACTGTCAGCAATATTTTTAGATTTTCCTCAGACTAACCTATTCCATACACTGTTGAAGCAATTTTATTGCAACTGCACTAAGAAATCACTTTCATGAATTTCAGCTGTTGTAATAGGGAAAGAGATATTTTAACAGCTGGTTTACAGCTGGTCCTTAATATAGAGAATAGTGTTAAATAGAAGAGGGCAGCTCTTTTAGAAGCTGAAGGTGATGTGATCATGACCACTGGAACAGTGGTGTCTCTGGCTGCTCTCTAAACCCCACTGTGAGAAACCATGCCTTTGTTATTTTCAATTTTGCCTGAAGTTTCAAATTTTTTTCACTTTTTTTCATAATTTTTAGTTGTAAGACTGTAAGAAAGTAGCTATACTCTGGGTAAGATTGTTGAAACTCATAAAAAAAAAAGGTTATTAGTGTGTGCAAGAGCCTTTGGGGAATACTCAAGAGGAAACAGTTCTGCAACACTTAATAAAGAAAAGCTGCACTTGCAGTGGAATAGATTGTTTCAGTCTTCAAACCAGGATAAAAAGGACCATGGTTTGCAGCAATGTAATTCTGGCAATCAAGGGGAAGCATCAATTGTGAGACTGTGTTAGTCCCTCTTCTTTCTCTAAAAGCAACAATAAAAAGCCTACCCTGCCTACTCAGTCTTTCATCCTTATTGAAGAACAGCTACAGATGTCTGGGGCCTTAAGTACCCAGATTTACTTACCAGGTGTTAAACCTGAAAACCACCACCGAGTTTCCACACAGCACAGACATTTTTGCTGTCTTGCTGTACTGAGTGTGGTTGGGAGGGAGTTAAGTTTCTGCAGAACAATCTGTAGGGTGCTGGGCTTGACTTTTGTGACCAAACCAGTGTTGGCAGCACACCAGTGTTTCAGTTATTGCTGCACAGCTTTGCTGCACCAGTGAGTAGGCTGAGGGTGAGCAAGAGTTTGGGAGGGGACACACCTAGGACGGCTCAGGCCAAAGGACCGAAGAGATATTCCATCCCATATGACATCATGCTCAGCAATAACACCTCGTGGGGAGAGGGGGAAGAGTCTTTCCAAAGTTGCTGCTGCTGTCAGTGAGCATTGCTTGTGCGATGCTGTGACAAATTCTTTGGACAGGCCCACGCTGTGTTCAGTGTCCTGTTCCATGACCTATTTCCTTTTATGACTTCAAGTGCATCACATAAGCAAACTTTTATTCACTTAAATGCAACCGGGACATGGAAAAGCAAAAAACCAAACCTATAATTAATGTAGCTAGACTGGCGAGGTACTTGAACACGCAGTAATTTCCATTTTCATATAACTACTTGCCATGAGGGAAACCCAAAGGAAATCTTCTGTCATCATAAACAAAGCACTTTTTAAATGTTGATGGTGCCTTACTTTTCCCTGCTAAATGCATACTGTGCAGCTATGATTGCTATATCAAGTACCCCCATGGAAGGCATTCTAACAGCCTTCATTCTGGTTATCCCATCCAGCCTTACAGCATCCCCACAAGTCCTTACGGAACTTAAATCACACCTAGCTCTACTTGGATAAAATACATTGTCTCCCTTGAACTGCTATCCATGACTACTTTGCAAGAAAGGGCATGGGAGAAAAAAAGAATGAGCTGCAGCGTAGATCTGTGAGTGGACATCGTGCCATGCTTGACCACCTCTGCACATAGCTGGGCACAAGAGCCAGCAGCCACAACTCAAATTTACTGCTCTTAGGCAGCAAATCTTGGAGCCTTGGAAAGAGAGATTCCACTTCATGGCTTACCCTCCTTTGGTAGCAGACAGGCTCATAAGATTTTCTTTGGAAAGGTTTTGGCTAAGGGCACTAATACGAGCCTGTTCTGATAATATTTTTATAGGCACTCTGCCTGATAAATTATACAGCTGAGAAAATCCCAATTAGTTTCACACAAACACTGCACTTGAGCAGAAGAGCACATGGTCTACTTAGCTATTCCAAATTACTTCCTAAATCAAGATTAAGGGTTAAGGATTATGACAATAGAGGATAAGCTACCCTCAAAGAGAAGTCCCCATGAAAAAGGAAGTCTATTCAAGCCTTCTATTAGGACCTGCAGGCCTGATTTAAGGTAGGCTTTTAGATAAGCTGACTTTGGAAAAGGTCCTGTGGAGATTTAGAATGGCTTGTTACTAGACGTGTGTCTGTTCTAAAAACTACAGCTCATTGCTTCAGTTTTATGTCATTTGAGCCAAAATAACCTCAGGCAGAAGAGATGCATCCCCAGATTCTTTTAACCTCAGGTTCACTTTGTATTCTAGCTGCACTTCTCCTCAACAACTTTGTACTGAGTCCACTGCTAATAAAAGCCCCAAAAATGCTAAAGAACTGTGCTGTCTATAATATGAGTACAATTTGTATGGACAAACTTAGTGCTATTCAGTGCGTTCCAGGATTCACTTGGCCTTACATTTCCACACTATAATTTGAAGGAAAAAAAAAAACCCAGCATAATCTGCATAACTGTCCATCAAACCACATAAAAATGTTTTCAGTTCATACCTGAAATCTTGCCACTGAAATCAGGAGATCTATTTGTCAGTTTACTTAAACACCTGGATTAGAATCACATCCAGTCCTTAAGGGATGACATATTTACTGCTTTTTGTGCAGTATCTTTCATTTTCTTAACACAGAGTGACTTTTAAAGAGAAATCAATTAACAAATACATGTAGTAAATATGATGCGAGAAAAACTGAAGACACAAACAGGACTTAGTTCTTTCCAGGAATGTCTTGAATGACTCTGTTACCAGAGCACTTGGTGTCCTAGAAAGCAAGAAATAGGAAGTGGGAGGTAATCCTTAGGAAGCCGAATCTGTTTTCTCCCTGCTGTTTCTGGAGTTTCTAGGCACTAAAAACATTCATTTTGTTGAGCTCAACTATTTTTACTCAGGGTGCTAAATTTTATAGCCCAAACTAGAAGCTTCTGAGCGCACTCTGAGTTTTTCAGTTATTTTAGCATTGCAAGCTATTTTTGATATCTTCGAGAGAAAGAATTAATTCAGAATGGCAGGGAGCCTTTATTAAAACTGTATTTTTGTCCTCGTTGTGTACTTTTTCTTTTCACCTACACAGGTACTCATGCAACAATTATTAGAACATGCCTATTTTTCCTTTGGCCCAGCTGGAAGTTTTTTGACTCTTTTATCGCTTTTTAAATCAAAATTGGAGACTATATAAAAATTTAGTTACAAAGAACTTTATGAAGGATATTACCAAGTCAAGGAATTTTCACTGTGGGATACTGCAAACTTCTAATGTAGAAGAAGTGTGGGCAGATTCTGCAATACCTTGTATTAGCCCAAAACACAGGCCACGGTACAATGAATTTTCAATCAGATGCAACACTACAAGCTGAAACTAAACCTAGAGAACAGCAGTGAAAGCCCACAACAGACATACACATGCAGGTGAAGCAAATGCCTCTATTTGCCGTGTAAGCGTTTTAATCATGGACTGCGAGCTAATAAATCACTCTCTTCCAGCATAGCTGGATTTTTTATTCTCATAAATTACTGGTCATTTTTCTGGATGGTTCTAAAACACACACGAGTGCAAGAACACGCAGAAAGAAAACCAGGAATGTCCGAATATCACAGGAAAGAGGCAAGCACAGGTGTGAAAATTATTGCTAGCCAGCTTAAGATCAGAAGAAAATGGATGTGTTCTACCAATTGAATCACTTAAGTGTCTGTAACATGAAGTAATTCTGCTCAAGATGTTTGGAGCCAAAAGGGAACTGAAAACTATAGGCCGATTGAAAATTCCTGGAAGAACTTAGCACTAATTTTATCCTGAAGTTACATGCTACCTTTTTTTGGAACTTGCCACCTATAATTAAATCACTATGGACCATCTTGAAAACTTGAGCACACATCAGTTGGCTTTTACCTTGTTGGTATTGATTAGTTAAAACTGCTTTATTCTCAGTGAATTCCCTTTCAGAGGATGGGATAAGGAGAGAAGGGTAAATGACAGGCATTAACATGGACAGCGCTTGGTAAGAACGTCAGCTGCGCAGCTAAGTGTTTGCCCAGAGCATACGGGTATTCTACGGTAATCTGGGAAGTCTTACTAGAAGCATAAAATATAGTGGTTTTTTACTTCAATTTTGGCAGAGATGCAGAAGTTCCCCTTTGAATTCAGGATACTGAATTATTCACAGTCAGAGGTGAGTAGAAGAGTTCATCCACTTGTATTTTTTGAGTAAATTATCTTATGAGTGAGAGGTTTCTCACTTCTGTGAATGAAAATAAAGGCAGGTGTCAGCTCAGGCCACACCACTCAGTGCTCACTTGTCTACTAATTCTGGAAGGACAGATGGCTCAACTCGCTTTAAAGGTCATTAAGTTTTGAGCAAGGATTCAGTTGAATATTCACCCACCCTGGTGGGTTGATTGTCTTGCAAGAATGCATTCTACTGGCATTGTTGGGATTATTAATTTCCACATTTAAAATTTGTCATTTGAAAGTTAGCAAGAACTTCTCGTAGAAAAAGTGATTTCTCTTTACTTCCAGATCTTTCAGAATGTACTGGCATGTGACATTTGGCAGTGAAATCAGGCGACACGGGACGGGAAGGGAAAACAGTTCATTTTTAGTAAAACTGCTGATTTTGACAGATTTTAATTTCTCCTTTCTTGGGCAGGAAATACTGAATGAAAGCAAGAAAAATGGCACTAAGGCATTTGCTATCTAGAAATAATATTTTTTGTCCTTTCCTATTATCTTTGCTTACTTTGGATTATTTTGTTCTCACTGATTGGATTCCATAAACAAGAAAATTCCATAAGCAAGAGAGGAGATGAGAGAATAACACAACTCCTCCTTCCCTCTGAAATCTTTATTTTATTAAATTGTTCTCTCTCACATCTGCTTTGCTATCATGGAAACCTTTTTACTTTTGAGGGGTGGATGCAGGGTAAAAATCAGTATTTCAGTTGATAACAGAGCCTTTCACGCTTAAAATATTCTGCGTTGTCATAAGGACAAAGAAATGACCATCCAGATGCTGGAAGACATTGTTTGAAATTGTGTGGGATGATAAGAGATTAAAACCCCCCAAACTATAAGACAAGGGAATGGGGGAGAGTACAGTGTTCCACTGATCACACACTTTGTTAGTTCTAAACTACAGTTACCTCATTCTATTAATGCATTACTGCAGCAACTAAGGGGACACAGCATTAGAAACAGAAACCAGTGGAGAAGACTCTGGCACCTGGAAATTACTACTACTGCAAACAGAAAAATTGAAATAAGGCCTAACTGCTTATGAAAGGTTTCAGAGAACACCTGCAACTGTGTTGCAAGTTAAGGGCAGTGCAGCCACAGAAGTATTGATCTTTTTCTACCTTTCATTCATTCCCATTAACTTCCATTTATTCATTGGCTCTGAATAGCAGAATCTGCTCAAGCATGAAACTTCAAAAAACATTTGGTGTTGGTTTTCCCCTGCCCTAGAAAAATGCCATCCTCTTATCCAGCAAAGCATACCAAAGTGTGAAAACTGTACTTTTTTCCATACCTAAATATACTTGGATATTTTTCCTGCTGTGAAACAGCATCAGAAGAGCAATACAATATTTCATATCCTGTAGACACTCAATATTAAAAAGGATATGAAATGGATTTCTGGATTTGCACGTAGGAGGAAGCATAACTGGAACATACTGCAGCATCAGTCAGAAGGATTTCAGTCTTCAGCGGGTAATCATCTCCCTGAAATAATGAGTGAAA
>WEIT01000196.1:16228-33020 GCA_013389985.1 Dryoscopus gambensis
GAGAGCAGCTAACAAGCTGCAAGAGACTTCAGAGTTACACAATAGGTGATACAGAATTTGAAAAGTATAAAAGTTAAACTCTAAGGCATCACCTTTGTAAGCACATAAGCAAAATTACTTATCTGCTTTGGAAGTAAGGCTTGTGTTTCCTTTCAATACATAGGCTGGAATATTGCTTTGCTTTATTTAAGCGACACAGAGTGTAAGGACAGCAGGACTTTGGCCAGTTTTTACTGCCCATCACAGTGGCAGGAGTGTTTCAGAGTAGTAGCCAATTTGAAAAGCAATATGAAATAAAATAAATTCTTCAGATTTCAGGAGCATTCTCCTTTCATTCATTAAGTTTCCATAGCTGAGCACTGGATCATTGCGTGCTTTGGCAGTGGAAAATAACATTTAAGAAAGAGAAAACTTTACCAGTAGCACATGTTGGAACAACACTACAGGCTCCAAGTTGGGTTAAGCCAATTGTAAATTTGACAGCAGAACTATATCAGTCTCTTTGAACAAGTAATCCAAGGAATTTATGTAGAACCATGTGAGCTGTTCTCTTAGTTTCGATTCAGTAATTTTTATGTAAAGAGAAGGTGAGATTTTTGTAGGCAACAGAATGAGCAGAGTATTGGGGAAAAGAATAAACCATGCCAAGAGTTGTGCTGCAAGACATTGAATCTCTATGAGACCGGCAAATGTGTGAGGGGAAAAGATGGGCTCCTAATTCTTCACTTTTCCAGTGGAGCACAGGATGGGTAAGTAAAGGAAATTAGTCCGTTCTTCTTCCTGGGTACCCAAACTTCAGGCAGCAAGGAACTGAACAACAGATATATGGAGAAAGGAAGGAGATATATAAATCGATAGTTCTTCATTAGTAGAAATAAAAACCATGAGGTCTTTTCTAAGTGTATCTGCACCTGGATGTAAAACACATTGAGACCCACAGAAGCCCTTCCATCTACTTCAGTGGGCTTTGGGACAGTGCAGACATTGCCCCGTTGGAATGACAGTACAAGGAACCTTCAGAGAGGCTGTTTCCCTTCTGGAGCACGTAGTAGTGTTACAGTCTAACAGTTAAGAGGCTTTTCATGAATACAACTTGAGAAGAAGCAGATCCTGATTGCCTCTGTAAAAGAAAGCAGTGAGACTCCTTAGGTTTTGAACATTCTTAGCTTCCAGGTTAAACAGGACTGATTCTCTTTTTGAAAATCTCTGTGCTGTTCAAATTAGTGCAAACAGTATCATGAGTTTCTTGAGGGGGAAAAAAATCAATGACATATTTCCCCCTTTATCCATCCAGCTCTGGGGAATGTAATGCTGCTGAATATGCTGGCTTTTGTAAGAGATGAAAAACAGAGTCTGTAATCATTTGTGGTCATTAAGGATAACTTTTTTTTTCCTTTTTCATGAATAGAGGTGTTAGTGAAGGTGTTCTGGCCTAATTCCAGCTCCAGTAATTGGATTTTTTTTTTAACCTACACACATTCCTTCAGCAGTTTCATTTAGCTCTGTGTGTTGGGCTCAGTTCAGTCTTGCTACATTGGCCCCCCATTTTTTTAGCTGGACTGATGCAAACAGACACTAAGACAACTGTAAACTCTCTTTTCCCTCCCTTGTAGCCCTTTATCCAAAGAATATAATTACTGCTTAACACAGTTTCTTCAGATGTGCTTTCAGTGGTGTGTCTGTACCACCTCTCCAGCAATGTTTGGTAGGGGGACATTTCTAGAAGGCAATATTCAGTAGGAACTCAAAAAGTGTACGGATTATCTATTAGGGACTGAACATTGGTGGCTGAGTCATTCTTCTGAAACTGATTTTTAGCCCTGTAGTGGCACATAGGAACATTCTCAAGTCAGCTAGTTGCAGGAGGTGCCACCCACTGTGTGCTGCACTGTTGGATTTGTAGTGATGGGTTGTATAAACCAGAGATAAAGATAATTCTGTCTCTCAGTGTAATCTGGTAAAACACTTCCAAAAGTCATCAGAGAGGGGATGAGCAAACTGAAGGCAGAAGTATAGTGTTAGATGGAAGAGAGGAAGAAACACATGAAGCACATGAAACGCATGAGAAGCTGAACAAAAATATTCTATCTTCTGCTCTGACAGATGTGAGGACATAATGGAAAACAAGGTTATTGCCTTTCTGCTGCTGTGCCTAATTGAAGTCACAAAGGATGATGAAAGGTCAGACACAGTGCAAACCTCTCATTTTTCATCTAGACTGAATTGTTTCCAATGTGCTGTATGCCACCAGCTTTAGCCCCTCTATTCTATGTTATAGAGGGGCTCTTCAGCCAGGCATAAGATGCCCCAGAGTGCCTAAACAGCCTGGGAGTGGCTGAAGTTTGATGAATTTCTAAAAATGTGGGTTTTTGGTCTCTCCACAGAGATCAGGTGAGCTAATATACAGCAATGCCACCAAGCTCAGAGATTTCCTCAGACATTCCTTGTCCTGTGTGACTCCATGCACATCACAGTTTTAAATCCATGGGTAAACCCTTGCTTCTACACCAGAAAAAGTCCATTCGCTCATGGAAGAGTGACTAGGGATTGCCATATGTTTAACTAGCCTAGAAATTCCCCCAGTCCTCCTTGGAGTTTGTTATTAAACAAGAGAGAACCCAAATTGGAGCACAGTCAAAGGCCTGCAATGAAAACTTTATGTCGGGTGCACCCTCACACCTTCGGTGACAGAGAGTTCCTCTGTCCCCAGGCTGTGACCATCAGCAGGACTGGAGTTCACCAAGAGGCAGTACAAAGAACAGGTATCCAGGACAGACAAGATCACAATACACTGGAAAAAAAAGTGTATAGTTCCTATACATATTACTCTTTTCAGGAAGCGTGCTTGCTATTGGAAAACTTCATTGTAGGCTGCCAAGGGTTAAAAAGCATTTCAAAATCAGCTTCTATTGGATTATTTTGTTTGGCCAATATCTGACATGGGTTGTACTGAGCACGTTTTGCCACCTGGCCAATTTTTTTTCCTGCCAAGCTATTCACTCAGGCTTGTGGTGTGAAAAATAGATGTTTAATAGTCAATGAAGTACTATAGTGGGTAATAGTTTATAAATTTCCATGACTTATTATGCTCAGCCTAAGTGACTGTTTATTAAGTGTATTTAAAGCCCCCCATCTCATTAACTTACAGTACTGGTGATTCCCTCCTCCCACCACTGCTGTTTTTAATGGAAAATATTCACACATGTCTTTCTCCTAGGGCATGTGAAACAACCCTGTGGAAAAGAGACTGCCTGGATAAGAACAGGCCATCATCCTTGGCTAGGTACAATGTGTTTATAATTTTTGGAAATAAAGTGAATCTGAAATTTGAGATATATATGTTGTAGACCAAAGAAAAATCTATAAATATCCTTTGTAAAAGATACAGCTGCCAATATCCCACCCTTTTCTGCTTTGGGTTCATAGTGAATGACATGGCCAGTTTTATCAATAAAGCATGTCTCATGTAAAAAAATATTAAACCAGCAACTTAATTATGAAACACTGCCTTTATTTTCCTGATGGATTCCATGGTACTTCAGGGAAATATTACATACTAAGGTTAAATAAATTCTCTGCTAACAAAAACCAGGCCCAGTCTTAACTTTAGGGATCTACTGTTGGCTGTGGAATGGGAAGGTGAGTTTCTGTAGCAGGCAAAGACTGCTAATTATAAAAGAATATAAAAGAACATGTTTTGTTCCCCTCTATCAACCTCTAGAATGAAAAAGGTCATTGGTTGCTCTTGATAAATTCTGTGAAATCTATCAAAAGGATCCTGCTGACATCAATGAGATAAGTGTCCTTTTGTCATATATAATATTTTAGTAATGCTGTGTAAGTAAAACTCCAGATTAATCCCCGAGGTAATTCCACTGAAGCTACTAGGAACATAATACAGTTAAGTTTGGTCCTCTAACACTTGGCTTCATTCCGTTTACATCAATTTCCTAAAGGTCATTTGGAAGCTGAAGATAAACATGAGATAACGGCAATATGAAAACGGAAAAATCGGTAAGTATTATGATAATGTGAAGAGATGGCTCTGATAAAGGTAAAGGAAGTTGTGCATAAAATCCCCTCCAGCAGAAAGCATCTGAGAATACAATTTTTCTGAACTGGGATGTTAAGCTGACACAGATGTTACAGAGGAGCCCTTTCCATATAATCTCAGATGATACATATGGAAACAGCCACGAACATCAGCTCAACCTGCAACAGAGACGAGTGGTGCAAGAGCAGGGCCACCTGTGCTACAGGGAGTGAGCAGCTCTCTTCTGGCCTGCTCCCAGGTACTTCCAAACAGCAGATATAAAATACGTGCCCCCAGTGTTGAAGGAGTTAATGTGACATTGCAAAATGAGCTTTGCTATTTGCTGTTTTGTTTGGCCAATAGCTGACACAAGCACATTTTGCCACCTGGCTAATTTTGTGCTGCCAAGTTATTCATTCAGGCCAGTGGTGTGAAAAAGGAGGCATTTAATAGTCAACAGAGCACTATATAGGGTAATAGTTTATGATTTTCCATGACTACTTAGATGCTGCTCAAATTATTCTTGATTGAGAAAATTATTCTTTTTTAAAATCATGCCATTCATTTATTTACTAATGACTCTATCCCATCTTTCCCGTACACCATTTTTTAAAAATGGGAACAATCAGCCATTTCCATGTTTGAGGGGATTTAGCCAAAGGAAAACTATGAGCGTATTACAGCTCAGATCACAACTTTGAGCGACCTTTTGCCAAGATGTTAGAGGTTGAATAAAATCCCTTTCTGAGCTTTCCAGGGAGCCCTGCACAGGGGTGAGGCGAGCTGAAGAGAAACTCTGACATCTTGGTTCAGCAGATGAAAATATTAATCCTCTCTGCCCCCCTGGTTATTTTATTTTTTCAGCACGTGGTTGCTTGGTTGGTTGGTTTCCAAGCTGAACCACAGCCTGATGGGCTCATTCCAGAGGGGTCACCGGCTAGCTGAAACCCCTTCAGCCCTTTGCTGACAGGGAATCCTTGGCAAGGCTATCCAAGATTCGCGTTGGAACAGCAAACCCTTCTTCAGGAGAGCCTACCTGTTAATAGGCGACTTATTTATCCTTCAAGGTGCTGGTGCAGGTGCTTAGAGGCGTGCCAGAGACAGCATTTTTGGGGCAGATTGCTTTCATACTTGTTCGGTGTTGTGTGTACTTCCTAAGGTGCTGGAAGCAAGCAGGAGAGTCAATCCATTGCCTGTCACAGCAAACAGACAGTGGCACTGTGTGTAAATTGATTTTCCAGGCTCTTGCTTACCTATATTAAACCAAAGGGAGGAGGGCAGACCAAAGCATCCTGCTCTATGGATGCGAGTTTATTAAGCCATAATGCCAGAAGTTGTCAGAGCAAAATAATGCACACTTTTTGTGAGTTTATCTGATGTCACATAGTTTAGACAAACACTGGTGTTAATATTCATTGTATGGCTTAATTGGTTTGATACAGAGTAGCAACACAAGTGTAGTGAGATGCTTGTTATGTAGGTCTTCGTGTTGTTTCAAAGTCTTTATTATTATGACAGCAAAGTCTTGTTCATTAAAGTTTCACAATCCATTTTCATTAGGATGAAACTGATTCTGTAAATGAACAGTTGCTCTGAAAAATCAAACCCTTGCAGCTATCACAGGGGAGGTACAAAGTCTGTATTAATTATCAGGAATATGGTGTCGATCGAAGATGTTAATTGCCCTGATGGTTAGTTATTTGGGGAATTGCCATGCATTTCATGCAGGGATAATAAAAATGAATTTTTAAACAAAGAGATCTTAAAATAATATATAATCTGTAGAGAATACCAACATCAAAGGCTTATCTCAAAGCTTTGAATTTTATCTTTGTGGTCCAAAATGTTAAAGATGAACTGAGCAATATTTCAGCTGGTTCAAGTTTGTGAGAGGAAAACAAAACAAGAGTTAATTAACTGTTATTACAAACCTTTTCAACTTTAATTTGACTTTCAAATATTAGCATTTATCTATGAACTATGCTTCTGGGTTTGACAAATTAGCTTTCACAGAACAAGTTTAATTAGGCTTCATTGTGCTTTTATGTCACTTTGCACAGTTCCAGACAATGAATGGATTAACTTACTAAAAGTCATATGTTTAAAAGAATTTGTTGAATGCTAAAAAGGTTGACAAAGTTGCAAAGCTTTACCAGCCTAATGCAGAAAAGATGCATCCTGTTTAGCATGATAACACGCATTCTTTGCAGAGAACAGCTGGTGCTGACACACACAACCCTGTCTGGCTGCTCTCAGCACCCACAGGCTATGGCACCACCCCCTTCCCATCCCATACTGCCCTGGGAAAGTCTGGGGTGTGTGATTACTGCCAAAGCCTGATACCTGTGAAAGACAGGAAAGGGGAGAGCTACAGGTGCACATGACATGACTGAGCATGCTGGTTCTCTAGCTGGAATAAAATAATCTCAGTGTGAACTTGTATTTCTGCTTTAATTTTTGATTTATTTCACTTTTTACCAGTGGCATTAGGATGGCTCCATATTTATGCCATATTTATGAGAGATTAAAAAAAAAAAGGAAGAAAAGTAACTATGAGACACTGAAGCAATATAGCAAGCTGATTTGTCTCAACAGAATCACAGGGGAGAGAGGAGAGCATTGTAGAAAAATATAAGTAGATGTGAAGTTGAGAAACGTGTTGATGCTCTCCTTCACAAAGGGATATGTCACTTTAGAACTCACTGAACACAGATTTGGTATTGCAGTAGGTACTGTCTATAGGAAAGCTTGTTTTGTAGCTGGGTAATAGACCTTTTCTGTTGTTTTCTGACTTATCCCCCTCTCTAGCCACATGTGCTTCTCTGCCCTGTAGTGTTATACCGCTTTTGTCTCGACAAGCTAGCACAGCCAGGAGACCCTGAAGAGATCTAAGAGGTGATTTAGTGAAAATTTTGCTTGATAACAGAAATGGTAATCTGTTTTGTGGAGAGAAAGAAGAACAGAATTCTTCTGGGGATAGAGCAGTGTTTCTGACCAGAAAACATATTTGTGATGGCTGCAGGTAGGGAGGCAGAAGTAAATGCTTTTAGAAACTGGCAGTGCTGATTCTAAATCACATAGCCCTTTCCTGGCGGCCAGTATAATTTAGGCTAACATCAGACTGTGTAACTCATGCTTGGCTGACTGCCTGGAGATTCTTCCAGGAATGATACTGCACCAGGACTGTCCAGTCAGGACATCTACACTAAACGTATCCTGTATTCCATGGTCAAGAAAGGCCCATGCTTATGTATTGATTTAGTAGCTTAATGCCAGTTAAGGATTTTCTCCACGCAGGAGCATTGCCTGGGAGGCTGTGCTGGTTTCCTGTCGCAGTGCTGAGGGTGTGTCCGGTTAGCTTTTGGGTACGAGTGCTGTTGGACACTGTGGGCTCCTTTAGGACGCACGCTATGGTTGATAGACAAGAAGAAAAGTCACACGTGAGAGAGTAACAGAAAAGGAGTTTAGGAGGATTAGGAAGACGAAATAGGGAAGCAGTGTGATGAACAGAGCCAGAGGCAACAAGGAAGCTGTTATTAAGCAGTCGTGAAAACCAAACAAAACTAGAGACATTGCAGAGGGGAGGCTATCCTTGCAGTACAGTGATAGCAAGCTGAAATGAAACCAAAGAAACAAGCAACAAGCATCAGGCTGCCACTTAAATCCCACTAGGCAGCAAGATGAAATATGCTGTAGTGACAATTTTGTAAAGGGTCCTATAAATTAAGGAAAGAGAGGCAGTTTTGCACTAGCAGCACACCATAAGTTGCACATTTTCCCTCTCCTTTCTAGCTGGCAAGTGCCAGTTACTCTGTTTTTCTGTAGGTCCATTACTGGAATTTTCCAGTAACTTTGCACAATTCATACAAATATATAAAGCAGAACTCTGGATGAAACCAAGCGAGGAAGAAAGTAGAGAGAAAATACAATATGCTTTTATACTTAAAACTCCCATTCCCCTTATCAGGATTTATGAGTGTTCAAGAAGGATAGGCCTTCACTAAACACCTTTAACATTATCTTATGTTTTCCTAAAGTTCTACTAAAAGTAAAGATAAAATCTATAAGGTTATATGTATAAGATCTGTTTGGAAAGTGGAAAAACTGTTTATGGAATACTATAAAATATTTGACATAATTTCTGTTTTGTAAAGTTGAAGAATGCATACTGTTTTCAAAACACAGTCCCTGTTTTACAAATAAATTTTTTTCCCTCTCGCTCATATTTTTCCCTGTTGGTACTGAGTCCATTAAAATCCATACTGTCTACTTACTTCCAGCTTTCCTTCTGCTTTCAGTCTCCCTTCTCTGCTTCATCCACATTGGGAAAGTTATAATAAATAATAAAAAAAATCCCTTTTTTTTCTAAGCCCAAGAAATAAAGAATATTTTAGTTCTAGAGTACAAATTTACATGAGACTAAGCACCTTATTCTGCTAAGGAGCTTTGACATGTAAGAATTTCATGTGTAGTGTCTTGGTTTGAAAATACCTTTTTGGTGCTCTGTTTATTACTTATCCTGATTGATTCCAATGAGAGATTTCTGAATAAAAGTAGTTTAAAATATTAAGTAAGGATTTCAGGATTTGGTATGCTTACATTGAGGTCCCCAGTGCTGGAAAGGTTTATACATTTCCTTTAAATGTGTGCACTGTAAGTATGTCATTTGAAGTCAGTGGGACAAATCCTCAGCTGATATCGATTGCTCGTCTTCTGCTGATTTCAGTGAAATGATAACATTTATTGTAGCTGAAGACCTATCCCACAGAGACTGAATGCTATTGTAAAGTTGCCTGCTTAGAAGCTTTTTCTGCGTTTACCCCAAGACTATTTCCTCTCTGTTCCCAGAACCTTCAAGCAGCCTTTTATAGTATTTCATTTCACTGCAGTGCTGACACGAGTTCCATTTCAGTGATGGAAGAGAATCCTATACTTCCGTGGAGCATAAAATGTTATAAACAAAAGGCAAGTGATAAATCGGACCCACACACTATGCTTTACTTACATATTTTCTGTGTGTGCAGTATGGCGTTCTTTCAGGTATGGTTTTCACATGTGGAAAGATTGTACTTCCTTGTGTCATTTTTCACTCTCCTGAATTGTACGTGGGTTCTGCAAAAACACGGTCACTGAATTATTTTTTTTTCCTGTTGAAAGTTGAAATCAAGCGGGACTTTTCATCCATGTTGTCATGTCTGACAAAAGGCTCACAGGCACAATTTATACTCTCAATTTACAGCTGTGCAGCCCCTTCTTTCAAGTGTTAGGCTGATTGTAGAGTGTGTTGATCTGAAACTGCTCTCGGAGACTTCCCCGTATTTTCTCTTGTAACTTCTTGTATACTCATACAGTGTCCAGTGGAGCTTCGTTGTGTGTAAGGCCACAGCCTACACATTTTTTTATAGCTTATTCTTTAGGTTTCTGTAGTATTTTTCCTCTGTATTCAGTGCCTGTAAGTGGCATCAAAATGACTCTTTAGGTTGATGTTCATGGATTTGTAAATAGAGCCTAGAAATACCTTGGGAGGGAAACGGAAAGAAAGACATGAAGCTGTTTTTTCAAATGAGCTCTTTCAGAAGATAGGATGGAGCGTAAGGGTTGGTACTGGGGGCAGTTGTTGAGTTTCTTAAAAGAACATAGCCATCTGCATAATAAGAATACAAAAATCTGAATTTAAACTCTTCCATACTGAAAATCTTGACAGATGAACTTTGGGGCAACGACCTTCAGCTGTGCGTGAGACAATTGGGGAAAAGACAAGATCATCAGACTTAGCCAAATCATTTTGTCAGGGCAGTCCTTCCATAAGCAGAACACAAACGTAAGGTTCAGAATAAGTCTTTTACTGCTGAATCAGGGAGGATAAGTATTTTCACACTTCTTTTCTGGAAAGCACCAAAACGATCTTGGGTAATTAGAAACAGTAGCCTTACTTGTAGACTCAGCAGTATATGAACTCTCCAGCAACCTTTTTGTCCAATGCATGGTTCTCAGAACCCAGAAGACATGGCCCAGGGCCAAGACCCCTAACCCACCCTTACTCAAGGGAAGCATTATGGTCTCTTGCTGAGGGAAGAAGGTATGCCTCTTGCTTTTGAGGTAGCAGCAAATGTGACTGTACTTAATCCAGGGGGGAAATCTTCCCTTGCTTTTCTTTCTGGAAACTTCTCCTGTCAGCTTCAAATGCCAAGTCGTGTCCAGTTATCTTCATCCAGAAACTGATCTGTTGGGTTAAAATGGGCATGATAAAAGGAGGTAAATACAGATTCTTATATTTTACGGGGAAGAGGGTGAATTATTCCCCCAGCTTGTGTGAAAATATAAAGAATGGAGATATTAACAAATGAGTCACTGCAAGAACTTTGGGAGGTATTTACTCTGCGGAGACAATCTGTTAGCAAATTGTGCACTTTGCTCACCGTAACCCATTGTTACTGCAGATCTCGCAGGTAGATTGTCACCCATTTGCTGAGTTGTTTTGTGCAATCTCTAAATCATTGCAGGCCATCTATTTGAAAAGTGTTAGTGGAGGAAGCATAATGTGCTTTCATGGTAATGTAAAATGCATTAGAAATGAATTGCATGATGCTTACCTCTCAAATTACAGAAAAGACAATGACACCCATATACGCAAATGCAAATTATATATAAAAATATCACAGATGAATCCCTGAGCTGTAGCACTTGTTGTTCATTTCTATAAATATTAACATATCAGGATTTATTTTGACATACCACTAAGATAAGTGCTAGAACTGACAATAATAATGTATAATTTATGTCCTCCATATTACCTTAACATCACTGTGCTTACATTATTGCATAAATTAATTTAATGTTTCTGACATGCAGCAGATTATTCAAGCATTTGTTCTTTTGTCTTCTACTGGTTTCTGTTGCTGTTTTCCAAATTACAGAATATTATTATACTCTAATGTTTATTTTATGGTACATACAATTCATAAAGTCACTTTAAAGTTCTGAAAGCTTTTATTTAGCACTCAGATAAACATGTGTTGTTATATGATGTGGAAAGAGCATTAAAGCTTTTGTATATTAAATAACTTTATGCTTGTGATGCAAATAGACAATAGCTGAGAAATGCAAAGCTCAGGAGAAATTGAATCTGCAGCCTGTACTTTTAGGGTACTCAGGGAATACATGGTTGCTTCTGCGGTTGTCTGTGTCTAAGAATCTCTCCCAAATGCATGTAAAAAGTCCTAGCTTTGTCAAAAAATCTGTTGGTATCTGCTGGTCTGAACTACAGTTCTGTCCTTACCTGTTCCATGTGATAAGCTATATGTAATTAAGTGTGCATTTTCACTTGGCCAAAAAACATAAAATGATGTGCCTATTGCATTCCACTGGTGAACTTGAGGCTAGAATTCAACTTTTCATTTTGCCCCCCAAAAAGGTAGAATATCTTCTCTGGACATGCAGTATCTTTTCTTTAAGTTAGAAATAAATTTCTAAGAATTGATAATTCAGTGCCTTAATTTCTTTGCACTTAATAGAAATGAAAACTAGTTCCCTAAAAAAAACCCCCAAGAAAACCAACAAAACAAGCCAAATCACACAACAATAGCATATGTTTAATTTCCTCAAATGGTTTTGACAATGTGTAATTGAAAGCATTTAAAACACTCAATAAGTGTTACTTGGTAGCAGTCGTGCATCTTCACTAAATCTGGAGGAAATAAAGTGTGATAAAGCCAAGCTGTTCACAACCCAGCCCAGGCCAGTAGCCTGGAGAACTCCAGGTGGAGGATTCCCAAGTTGAACCTCTCTGGCTCTCTCGGTGCCCCAGGCAAGCACCACCCTTTTCCTGGGGCGAAAGGAAACACAGCATCACAGTTTGCTGTAAGAGCTCCAGGGTGTGGAGGGCAGCATACACATAGTGCATAGTGTTTTTCCTGGTAGATTTTTTGGATGGCTCCCCTTGGTTTTTAGGTCTTCATAGCTACGTAATCACTGCTTGTTAGCATTAAAAAAAAAAAAAAAATCAAATAGGGGAACTGGCTTTGTTCTAACTCCATTCTGTGTGTATTCAGAAAAAAAATATAGAGGAAAATAAATTTACATTTTAAAGGCCAGATTCACTGTGCAGCGTGATAGTCTTATGTGCTTGCTGTAGTATCTAAAACTGGTATGAGCCTTATTGATACCCAACTAGCTACTGGTGTGTTTAACAAACTAGTTAATAACCTCCAAAATGCATAAAATTTTTTAAATGCCAACACTAAATAGCAAATAATTGGAAGCATTGCAGGCTTACTTCTTGTGCTTGTTTACTGCTTTGTTTGGATATTAAAAAACTTCAAGTTTTCTCTGACAAAATGCTGCAGAAAGGCAGAGCTAAGGGCAAGGTTACGTGTCAGCAGTTTGAAAGAGGCAGATGTAATATATGAATATTGTAATAAACAAAAATCAAACAATGCAATCACTGGAAAGACCCACTCAACATTTAGACATATGAAATTCCATTGCAGCAACCAGTTCAGAGGCACCTGATCTTCAAGGTAGAATGCATAGCCCTAAATTATACCTCTGGGTAATGACTAAGGAAAGTCAATTTTCTCAAAAAGACAATCTTCAAACTAACTGTCATCTGTGCAGGGAGCTGCTGAAGCCATGGAAGGGCGTTTGCTAACATTCTGCAGCTATTCCAGTGTAAGGTCCCAGGAGATGGGCAGAAGCTTCCATCCATCAGGGATCCCCGTTGCAGAGTGATACATCTAGCTGCCTTCAGGGTAAGTGTAGCATTACTGAGGGGCTGGCTCTCCTTGCCAGTTCACGTGCAGCTGATGTGTAAACACATCGCTCATCTCCTGGGAGATTATCTTAGTCATGGTGATAAAAATTGCACGGTCAGGGCAAGCACTATTCCGTCATCTCTACACCCCTGTGCCAAAAAGGATGCGAGGTGCTTGGCATCAGAACTGAATTGCTTATCTTCTGGTGGGAGATTTCTGGCACTTAATTTTCCCTCTTAAGGAACAATTTTGTAAATTACCTACAATAATATATCTTGGATAGGAGGGAAAAAAAAAATTTCTGAATTGCCTTTTATTAACACTTGATCTATATAAAATCTATTTTTCAAATCTCACTCGAGACTTTTATCCTTTCTCAATGCAACTTGTTGTATCTGTTTATTTGAGGACATCAGTAACCAAGGCATTAGTTTGCTGTGCTGAGGGACTTTAACAAAGCAACCTCTTGTGCATGTTCACAGAGCACCTCTAAAGCTGTTGAGTGTGGGAGCCTTTTTGGAGGTGCTGGCTGTGCCTCTCTCCATGGTGGCTGACAGAAAAAAACACCCTGTTGGAATTTAATTGCTGCCTATGTGTTTGTATATGAAACCAAACCTAAAAGCAGACATTCTCAAAGGATGCTATGAATTATAATTTCACAGTGTGCTGATTATCAAAAATTCAAGTTAAATGACAGATTTAGATGGGTCAGTTTAAATCACAAAAAAGAACACAACAGTCTTTTAAAAGTAATGTATTTTGTGATTGTTTAAATCAGCTATATATAGAAGCATTAGAAAAATTATTTCAAGGAAAAGCATTCAATGTTTTAACAGTGTCATTGTTTTCCTGCTGCCAAGTTCTTGAGATGCTGAAATCTCTGTTTAAGACAGTTTCCCATTTTCACTGGAGTCTGCTTTTAGCAGTGGTAGAAAACAGAATATTCCTAATTTTTATTTTACTTATTTTGGTGCAAAACGGTCTCTTACTTTACAATTGGTCTTCCTCCCTTACCAGCAGGAATAGTACCACACTGGATTTTTTTAACTGAAGGTCAAGGATGGAGGAGTTATTAAGAAATCAAAATACTGTTCTGCAGACACTGATGTAGAGCAACTTCTTCAGATTTTTAGTGATGAAGAGGCACAGGGGGAAGTTGTGTTCTGAACCATCCATCTACAAAAGTTGTACTCTGACTAGAGCAGAAAACTGTCTTAAATGTGCGGGGGGAGCAGTCCTGCCTGATATCTGGTGCGGGAGCCAAAATTGTTTCCCACAGAAAAAGCAGAGATCCCAGTTTGAAAGAGGAGTACAAGCTGGAAGCAATAATGCTTGAGAAAGACAGAAAAGCTAAATAAGTGGGTGTAGGTGGTAGTGGATCAGCACTTTCAGCAGCATATCAGAAATGCTGTGCTGCAGAAGTCCTTTAGGATGAGAAAGGGGCAGCTGTGCAAAGACCATAAAAAGGTGATGGAACTGCAGCTGATAGCAATTATCAGCACAGGCATCAGCTGAAATCAGAGCTGAGCTCAGAAGCACAAAGGCTTCGTGGAGAGTAAAGGCAGTGTGGAGAAGGTGATGTGTTTGAGGTTGAGAGAGAGGGTATGTAATAGGATAATTTAACTTCTAAATTTAGGTTAGTGTTCTGTATTACCCCTACAGCAAGCAGTCAGGACATGAAAGAAAGGGGCAAAAAAAAGAGTGAGCTTCAGGACTGTGGAAGCAGCACTGGAGGAGCCAGGTAATTCTTTGGTTGGTTGTTTCCTTGTTAGATGGCCATGGTTGCAATGTCAGCCCAAGGTGCACACGTGTTGACAAACGCTGCTCTATTTCCTCTGCTGAGACTGAGAGTGTGCCTGCCCTTGGAAGTCAGCGATGGCAGCTCTGTAACTGTCTCTGACGCCAGTGATCCCGAGTCTGGACGCAGCTGTACTGGCAAAACTAATTCCCAAGAGAGAAATTAGCGATGCTGGCAAAAGTTCAATTTTGCCGGTAAAACCACATCTATGTTAGGGCCTTTTGCCAGCACAGCTGTGCTGGTTGCAAATCCCATGTCCTCACACCCCTGACTTTCTGCTAGCAAAAGTTTAGTGTAAGATTTGCCTCAGAAAGAAAATAATAGGGAGATTTGCTTGTATTGATTCAAAGCTACTTGTTTTAATATAGAAAGTAAGGCAAAATCTCCATAATGGTATAGTTTATTCAGTCTCTCTTTAGAGCTTTTCTCACTTGCATTTCTTAAATGTTGATTTTCTTGTGTGTGTGTTGAGAACTTTAATACCAAATCATCAAAATGCAATCTGGTAACCTGAACCACATTACAGCTTCAATGCAGCTCTGCCTCATTCTGTGCTAAACCACAGTTCTTTGATAAACAACAGGATAAAGAGCTACATTGTACAAAATACAGTACAGCCAGCTGCAAATATTCCAGGGCTATCCAGTAGTAAATAGCATAAAGTACAGAATGTGTGGAGGCTAATGCTCTCATTCATTCCTGGAGATATATATATATAAACTTTTAAAGTAAGAATCAGATGAAGAAAGCCATGTAAAATCTGCCTACCATCAGCTGAAAGCATGAAGAAAACTGAGTTTTTATCACTTATCTGCAAAACGAGAACAGTGCAAATATAGATGTATTTTCAGAGCTCTAAAGTAGATTTAAGAGTGAATTACAGCTCTAGATCCTTTCTCCTCCATGCCACAAAAACCTGGGGTTGGGCCTTGCTTTTGTAATAGTCAGTCATGCTGATTTTACCACTTTGACCGAGAAAGAAGAAGGGTCATAGAGTCATAGAATGTGCTGAGCTGCAAGGGACCCATCAGAATGTTTGAGCCCAACTCATGGCCCAGCACAGGACCCCCCAAAAATCACACCCTGTGCCTGAGAGCGTTGTCCACTAGTAGTGTAACTGAAATACGTTTTATAAAAATAAATCTTCAGGAAATGTGTATGTATAAAGGAACTAGAAGATGCTGGCTCTCCCCTAGAGGTCTGTGTAATGAATGAGGTTGATGCACAGGATCTGTCTGCCCCGATTGCCTCTTGGTGTATCTGGTGCAAATTCTCTTTCCAAATGGGAACAAAAAACCAATGAAGAAGCTTTGAAAGTGCACAGACATGCACAAGCACAGCCAGAGCAGGCTGTTTCTGAGCTCTAATGTTGCTGAGCTACCTTGATACAAAGAACAGCATGAAAAATAAAAGCAAATTTATTTCAGGAGTCCAAGAACAATTGTGGACTGGTTTTCCATGGAAGTGCATATAATGCTTGATAGTGAAATCTGACATTTGCCCATGGCTTGGAAGGATCTCCTGTCTTTACCCTAGGGTTATCATCCATTTTTTTCAACAGGAGAAAATTATTTTGGTATCCCCAGTGTAAACTTCTCTAGGGACCAGCAAGTGCCCATGCCCAGCCTGGAACTTTTCCTTCTATTAACAGCCTGTTTTCACTCAACATGTCTTTGATACTAGTTCTACTTGCATATGTGCTGATGTGGGAAGCTTTGGTGAAAAACAGATAAACAAATGTGATTGCATCAGCCTTGTTTTCTGGTGAAACCAGGATTAAAATTCTATTTGCATATCTCTCTACATAAAGAAGAGTGCTTTGGGTGACCCGTTATTAAAAAAAAAAAAAAAGATTGCTCCATAGGTAGAATATCCTTTTCCAAAGTGTTACCTGAGTCTAATATGATGGTTGTAGGAAAATTCTCCCTTGCCAGGAATATCCTGAAGTAGTGCCAGAGGCTTGCTGGCTTTGAGACATGTTGGGAGTTATTCATAACTCAGTGTGGGTACCTACTAGCACTGGAATGTGCAAAGCGATTTTTTCGAAACCCACACAGAATCTTCAGAAGATGGTCATATTTGATGTAGGCTTTTTCATGCTATAGAGACTGTGCATAAGAAATCATAGCATGCATAAATAGTGCCAAGACTTGAAATTCCAGTCTTTTCCCGAGGAGACAGTTCCCACAACTTTTTTTCTTTTTTTTT
>WEIT01000196.1:33050-63211 GCA_013389985.1 Dryoscopus gambensis
TTTTTAAATATTTTCCCTCTCTTTTCCTTTTGTGGTCATGCTGTGGCCAGAAGATGAGTAGGAAGTACGATATTGTATTTTTGACATGGTGAAAATTACCCTTGTGTTGCTGTAGATCTGAGTGAACATCTGTGATATTTCATTATAGTGGTAGCACCAAAGCTTAAAAAGATCTTTCTGCACAGTCACAACTTGTCAGGAAGAAAGCATAAATTCAGGTTTGTTTAACTGGTTTGTTTTCCTAGAGCTGGTAATACAGTCTAGGCCTAAGAATGGCTCTCCCGAGAAACAGCCATTTTCTGAAATTCCATTAAAGATATTGGTACTGTGGTTGTTCCATGGAATTTTAATAATGACTTCTTTTTCAATAAAAATAAGCAGCTTTGTGAGTAGATGCAAGAGTAGAAATTTATCTGTTTGAAATTACTTTTTGCTCTTTGTTTGTCATATTAAAGCTCCTTAGACCAACAAAGGGAAGAACCTTAAAGAAAAATACCAAGTAATAGTGTGAGTGGGATGGTAAAAATCTATGCAGCATATTCAGAAACACTACAAGAGACTTGAAGTGACTCTGTGTGACAAATTATGCAGCAGAACACGTGGGTTTCACATACTCTATGTTGCAGACTGTTGTGATACCTGCTTGGGATCAAGAAAGGATTGCCCATATTGGCTGATGATGGGTCATCAGCCTGTCTGCAACGGGGATCCCTGATGGATGGAAGCTTCTGCCCATCTCCTGGGACCTTACACTGGAATAGCTGCAGAATGTTAGCAAACGCCCTTCCATGGCTTCAGCAGCTCCCTGCACAGATGACAGTTAGTTTGAAGATTGTCTTTTTGAGAAAATTGACTTTCCTTAGTCATTACCCAGAGGTATAATTTAGGGCTATGCATTCTACCTTGAAGATCAGGTGCCTCTGAACTGGTTGCTGCAATGGAATTTCATATGTCTAAATGTTGAGTGGGTCTTTCCAGTGATTGCATTGTTTGATTTTTGTTTATTACAATATTTCACATATTATATTTTATACTTTTTCTTATGTTCTATTTTATTCTTATTAAAATATTCTTACATTTTCAGTATTGGCTACTGAAAAAGAGTGGCAGCTGTGAAGAGTGAGGGTCTCTGATGTGCCATGGGCATGGTATAAAGATGGCGAAGCAAAGATTAGTAGAAATTACTCATTAGTAGTCAAATACTCCTGCTATGGAGTCTTGGACTGCTAGTTAGAGAAACATCTATTTTTTAAAAAAATTAAAGTCTGCATGCTTTTTTATTCTTTTTCTCTACAAGTATTCAAGTAGTGAAATGGATTCTGAGAAGATGTACTTTTGAGTTCCTTTTGATTTTAATTTCCTGAAGATGGTTGTAACACAACACTTTTCCTCAGTCTCAGGGCAACAGATCTCTGAATGCATTTCTTTCCATGGTGATAAAAAAATCTCTTCACAAAAGACCAAGTTTTTAGGGGACCTTTAAGTCACAGAATGCTTCCAGCCTCTGATAAAATTAAATAAATTAAGAATTTGTCTGCTCCTCTCACCACAGAGATACATCCCATATGTTTGTTGTGCTTATTGTCATTAAAGAGAGAGGTCAAACAGCTATTCCTTCCTGTACTGTTTTGTCTCAATGTGAAGGAGATATGTCAAGGAAGTTTGGGGTCTTGCATTCCAGCAGTGAGGAAGTTGTCTGCTCTGTGACAGAGAAAGGGTTGCTTGCTTGGTTTGTTCTTTTGCTTGTGGAAAGTCCATTTAAGCAGCCTCTGTGTTAGGAAATAAATAAACAGTATTTTGGCAGTCTTTTCAGATTACACAGCATATGTGAAGTTTACAGGAGGTCACTGGGATAAGTAACGTCTTTTCTGTGGTTCATTGCATGGCTGTAGACATGACAGAGCAATTTGATCTGGCCTTGATTAAAGGTTAAACATATGGTTATTCCTTTGCTTGCCTTGGGGCAGATAAACATTTCCATGCTGTAATTTTTTTTTTTTTTTAATTACCAGGTATACACCAATAAGTGACAAAAGAAAAGATTCAACTGCCTTTTCCTCTTTCTTTCTTACATGAGAGAGTATGGTCCTGATTTATATAAATTCTCTAATACCTGATATTTTGGATGCTTTTTCCCTTTAACAAGGGTGGGTTTCTACTCAAGCCTTGGCTCCTTTCTGTGCAATGGCACCAACCCTGCCAGGCTGCCCTACGAGCTGGGGTGTGCACAGTCCACGAGGCCACGATCTGCAGCCTCCCAGCCCTTTGGCAGGGCATGAGTGAAAAAAAAGAGCTTTCTTGCTGTAATGGCTGTGAAAAGCAAGCACAAGTGGAACACACTCGGCAGATCAATTCTGAATTGCTGAGTGAATACTTTCAAAAAACATTTTCTTTGTTGCCAGTTTCCTATGCCATGGCTTCCAACCCTTCTGGCTTGAAAGGCAAAGGCATTTTTTCAAAACCTTTAGGGTTCTGGAAATCAATACATGGGGAAGAGTCTCTGCTTTGTTTTCGAGCAGCACAAAAGGACAAAAGCCACCCCATCTGGATGCAGACTCAGAGAGCATAGATGGGTTTTATTCTGTGTAAGCCCCAATGCACAGAGTATCTCCTGGTGACAAGAGGGGATATGACAAGAGAATGGTAAAAACAGCTGTAGTCTGAATTTGGTCAGTGGTCTCTGGGGGCTTCAAACAAGATGGCCTGAGACTGAAATCTGTTCTCACTTCAGTGGAGAAGAATTTGGGGTTCAATGGAAAGGTGTTGGTTTTTTCTTCTCTTTCTTGGGCTATCCTCCATGGAAAAAGCCCTAGTTTTTGATAAACAACTCCAAAACTCCTACTGAGCAGGGTGATCTGGGAACCCCTTAAGTGGGCTTTAAGACCTCTGGTTGAAGAACACGACAGGAGTGTATTTCTGGCTCCATGTCTGAGGAATCTTTGGTGAATCAAATCAGCAGTGACATACTTGCTCTCCTTCCTGGTTGAGAAGGACCTGGCGTGCAGGACCAAAAGTCTCGCCGATACTTTCACAATGTCTGGAGCACCCCAGTGCTGGGAATATTCAGAGAGATATGTGACCCTCTCTGGTGTGGAGAGGGCCAGAGTGAAATCCAGAGGGGTGCTTTGTGTTGTGTGTGTGATGAAAGGTGGTTATCAGGCTGGAAGCCCTTCCCTAGGTGGTGGGAATGAGATGCTCCTGGAAGGAGGACTCATGTGGGAATCACTTTGAACACAGAGAAGAGCAGGAAATGAGGTGGATCTCCAGTGAGACACCATGTGTCAAGGAGGAAGGTGGACAATACAGAGTATACAGAGTCAGAAGAAGAGTAGTACATGAGAAGAGAGGAAGGTGAATTAAAGGAAGAACAAAAAAAAGGAAAAACAACTGTAATGGGAGAAATTATGTCAGTCTCAAAACATAAAAGATACATTTTTCTAATCAGATGGGGCTGCCAGATGAACTCCTTTCTCCCAAATGACCAGGATAATCTCTTTATTCTATTGCATCCAATTTGCTAGTCTAGCTGATATGAGTTATAGCCCTCACAAAATGGGCACGTGTGGTAAGCAGAGCTGAGCTGTAAAATAAGAGCTTTCTTAAATGGGATATGAGGAAATTATTTGGCTCCACAGACAAGCTTGCAGTCTCCTTTCCTGAAAGTTTTATTTTAGACTTTCCAAAAGAGATAGAGGGAGGCCTTGCAGCAATTGCATAATTTTAAATATTAAGGGTGTAAATTTCATAAAGCCTCAAACCATGCACAAGGCTTAATTTTTCCATATGTTCAAGATGGCTTGTACATTGGCTAATGACGTTCAACTTTGCTTCTGATGTTTTAAAGCTGAGTTTACTTTCTAGTACATCTTTCATGTCCTACCAGTTAGTTTCCTGGATTACATGTAGGGAGCACAACAGAGATACAGTTAAATCCTGTTATAGATGCCTCTTTGAACCTTTTTCACTTTATGGATGTCCTTGTTTCCTTGTAATGATTTTTTGGTATTTAGAGAAGGATGTACAGTCAGTCTCTGCTAATTTTATTAAATGTAGTTCTCAAAGTGAAGGATCGTGTGGGACTGACACTTATGTCAGGAACTTATACAAAAACCTGAGCATTGGCCCAGTATTGCAACTGCAGTAAGACCTGCTTGCATGACACGTGCTGGGGCAAATTAATGCTGTATTTAGTTCAGTGTATTTTCTCTGACAATTGCCAGAAGCAGAGATAATTCAGAGAAGAGTCTTGCTTCTGTGACTCCACTATGGTAGGAAACCACCCTGAAAACAGACTTTGCCATAAACAGAACTAAGACCTAAAAAATAATTTCCTGCCTTAGCGAGTGTAAGTGTTCTTACTGATACAAAAATCAAGTCTCTGTTTTGGCTTGTGTCATGTTGAGCTGTTTGATAATTCAGTAACTAGTAACAATTGTGTGTGTTATATGTACACACATTCAACAGGATCCTTAAATAAATTACTTGCATAATTGTGCAAAATGGAAATGAATAATTTGTTTTCAAGTAGGTCCTTGCAAACAGTAATTTACCCAAGAAACTCTCAAGGACAGCAGGGAAACAGGAAGGAAAGAAGAAAGAGGGAGAAAAATTTAATAGCAGAGGAAGCAGACTAGAAAGAGGAAGTGAAGATGCAAGAACACTGAACACTTGGGAACAAACGGGATGAGTTGCCCATGAGTACATTCAGGTTGAAAATCAGGAACAAAACTAACTCTCGGAGCAGTGGGAGACCAGAACTGCCTCCTGTGAGCCCTATGGACCAAAGGTGTGGTTTCCAAGATGGAGATTTAACTGCTGCTGGAAGACTTTACGTGAAGTATACACCTCTGAGGCCAGGAGCTGATAGTCCAGGTAGCACTCCCGTATTCTGTGTTTGTGCGGGAGGTTTGTGCATATGGTTATCCTGTGTCTGGCTTGGAACTGAACATAAAATGACCATATTACACTTTTTTTCCTGTGTTAAACTGCAAATTCAGGTATGAACAGTAGGCAGGTAAACGTTAGACTGATTGTTGCACAAAAAAGCCTCAACATAGCCATTTATTTCCAAAAATATACTATTAATAATAAATGCCATAGCAATCAATATGAGACTGCAGCTCATCTTGTGCTCAGAAAGTGAAAACCTCCTTTTCTAAGTATTTCTGGGTTTTTGTCATTAAAAGTTGCTATTTAATATGCAGTCACATAGTTGCTCTAGACAGTAAGTGGTAGTAGTCAAGCAGATTTAATTAGGTTTTTAAAAGAACTTTTCATGTGAGACTCAGCCCTCACCTCTGGTGGGAGCTGGCAGAGGTAGATGGGCAGAATTAAGGTTTATTAAGGTTATTATAGCTCAGCCTAAAAAGTTGGTGACATTCCATTTTGAGTCTTTGCGTAGGTCCACATGTGAAAATTATACTGATCCTTTTTTTTAATAACAGATGAGTTTGTGCACAAGCCAATTGATTCCTAAATCCATCTGTTCAAACCAGTATCTTATGCACTGTAAATCAGGAAACCCATGAAAAATGAAGAGCGGTGTTGTCATATTAGAGAATTTTGCTCTCTTTGGCAATATGTACGTAATGCCAGCTCCCACAATCGACCAGACTTTTCCCTGTACTTTCAGAAGCCTGCAGGCTAAATGGAAGTGAATGCCGTGGGCATTATGGCCTTGATTATATGGTGTATCCATTTTCATATCCTGGATGTCTGACCATAGCCTCTGGGCATCTGTAACAGAGGAGCCGGTCCTACTAACTCATGCATTTGTTACTTGTATCTACAGCTGCACTTTATATTGGTTTGGAGCACTTCTGCTGTTAAACCTGCTCTAAGAACTATTTTGAGTAAGTCACCCTGAATGGCTACTTCTGTTCTGGCTATTAGGTTTCCCAGGTACAGCTCCTCATTAGATCCCAACTATTCTTCGCTGAGACTGCCATGCTTTCCAAGTTCTATTTTTATTCCTTTTTTTTCACTCTTGTTTCTCCAATAATCAGTGTCCCCGTGGGCACCTAAAAGCTTACACAGGCTTGAATCACTCCGAACAATGTCTCAGTATTAGGTTCCTATCATGAGAATGTGAGGTGTCATGCAGAAAAATAATAAAATATTGTTTCATAGAGACAGAATTGGAGGGTAAGGGACAAGGGAAAGGCATAGAGAATTTGTATTTTACTTTTTCAGTATTCTTCAAAATGGTATCTTGCTTTTTATTCTAAACTCAATGTTTCTATTGTTGGGAGGAAAAAAGTAAAAGAAAGAAAAAGTTTAGTTTTTCTACTAAATATACTAGTTTCAGTTTTTGGAATTTTGACTTCTTGCTCAGTGTTTCACTTTACTCATATGAATGTATGTTATTCAGAGTTCAAGAGGAGGTATTTTTCTTCTACTTTCTGGGGAAAATCATGGTGGTGCTAATAGGAGCTAACCAAAGAAGTTGAGAAGTGTTTTTTGGTTGTTTTGGGTTTTTTGGTGATGGGATTTTCTTTCCCATCTTGAAAGTCCCGTTTACTTATTATCTTCTCATGTACCTTGTCCCTGAAATCTGTTGCTTCTCAGTAAAATGTTTTCTTCCAAAGCATAGTGAATCCCAGTTACTGATAGTGTCCCTAGTGTACACAGAAAATGCTCTCTTGGATCAAGGCTGGTTGAAATTTTCATAAAGGATTTTGTCCCTAGAAGTCTGTTTCTTGAGCTCCTGGGTGAAAAATAATATTTAAACAGTATTTGTGGGGAATGGGATGATATCGGTGTGAAGTTTTATGTTGTTTTTGAATTGTGGGATATTTTTAAAGTGATTGCTCCTCAATAGTAGTATTTTTAAAGAAATGCATTTCTGTGTGGAGACCCAAGGCTATTTCCCCCAGCTGGCTTCTTTATCTGGTTTGGGTTGCTGTTCTCCTGCATGGAAGCAGGGTGTGGTATCTCCATTTGCAGAGATTGAAGATCAAGTCCTCTTGGCTGGCTGTGCAGAGGAGTAACTTTCTGCTCCTGGACTTCATCAGTGGTGGTGCTGCTTGGTGTGTGCATCCCCAGACAATTTGGTTCCTTTTAAAAAGACTTCCTGGACAGTCCTGCTTCTGTCCCACAACATTCTTAACCAGGCTACTGCAGAGGATGAGACTCAAGACATTCTTTATCCGTGGAGAAAATTACTCTCTCTGTGTGAATAACCTACCTACCTGATTTTCCTACAAGGCTGTGGGGACTTGGGAAACTCATGAAAAATCACAAGTGAATAGGCTGATTTGGTACGGATGAGAGATGAGAAGTTGTGCTGAAAGTATCCCATGGCAATACCAGAAATTCTGTGAATGAGTTGGAGCAGTTGCGCTTGACGTGATCTATCCACAGAAGAGGCAGGCTTTACACTGAAGCACTCTTTGTTTCCAAAGGCAGCAAAAACAAAAGGAAATATTCTACTAGTCCAGTTTTACAGAAAGGAGCAAGTGAGGTATGAGATGTTTAGCTCAGAAATGCCCAGGAAGCACATGATAAGGTAGGAGATGGTGCTCGAAGCTTTTGTGTCCCAGTCAGAGTTCTAAAGAAGGACCAGCTTTTAAGAGGCACATGTTCTGAATACTCTGTTATTAATAGTGATTTACATAACAGCTTGTAGCCCCATTTCAATGTTACAGAATAGGACTTACTCTTCTTTTGTGGAAATGACCTGGATTTATATCAGCAGTAATAAAATACTGTTGCAGAGAAGGGCTGCGAAGAGGGGGGAGGGAGTATGAAACTAAAAATAAGAAATATGTACAGTACGTAATTCTAACAATGTTATCTGAAAGACAGTAAAAATAGACTCAATTAGATATTGTCAGAGCTTTTTTCTCCATGCAGCTGCCTAGCCAAATATGACAATTTTTCAACAATATAAAAGTTCTAACACAATGCATGATACATTGTACTGAATTCATTAACACTTTGCTACCTTAAACATCATTGTAAAGAAGGAAAATAATGTAAGAGAAGCTTGTCATTTTTTGCTGTTGCTCCTTTTGTTTCTGTGACATGTTTGGAATTGCATGCCTGTGAGAGTTTTGTGATCTAAATTTAATGATCCTAAAAGGGATTTAGTAAGATATTGTTCTTTTCTCCTGCAGACATCCCTAGGCTGAGTGCTACATGAAAAGTGTGACTCAATTATACAAAAAATTTAATTTATCTTTAGAAATAAAAAGCATTTTCATGCAGTATTTCCACGGGGATGTAGCCTTAGCGTAGATCTTTCCTAGCTCTCCTTTGCAACAATGTAATTCCTATAGAAAGAGAATTTGCAGGCAGTGCATATAATATCTACGTGCACATGTGCCGCTTTTTGTGAATAAAGACATTATGATGACAGTTGTTATACTTGGCTTTGATTTGGCAGTGGAATCTGCAGATCTCTACTCTCATTCAGAGTTTTCAATTTCCAGAATTACTCTAGTGGACAGTTGGTCACAGTGCAGATATTAAAACTTTAAAATCCAGATCTTCAGCATTAGTCTGAAACTTTTGGTCCAGTTCTAATCCAGATTTTTAGCTTACTCTTATTATACTCTTACAAAGTACTACATTTGAGATAGACGTTTACAAAATTATTGAGGGTTAATTTGGAGTCAAAAGCAGGAATAACACGTTGAACATATAAAGTAAAATAATCGTTGGTTTGGGCATGCTGTTGGGCTTTAAGAATATTTTTTGTGGATGCAATGGGCTCTATCATCTCCCTGTGGCTTGACCATCACACTTGAACTGTAGAGAAAGAAAATCCCCACGAATGAAGAAGAATCTGATGCATTTTTGGAAGGAAATAAGGCTGGTATCTTCTTATTGGGCCATATAGTAAATTTATAAATCTCTTATTTCCTCTCTTGTTCCAGTTTAGTGCAATGTGTACTTCTGGGAAATTATATGGAATAATGCAAGTTGCAGTTGGACAAAACTTAACCAGGGTTCTTTTGCTGTGCCCTTTAACCCTTAGCCCTGGGCGTCAGGAAAGATCTATTCTGTGTGCTCAGAGCATGAGCAAAGAGGATTGCTGTGATTACTTAATCAGCATATGGCAAGTGATAACAATTAGTTTCTGGGAGGTTAGACTAGAAACCTCTTCACTCCTAGCAAGGGATTCATAGCTGTGTAGCTCCAATTTTCCTGTTGCTGAAATGTTGAGTGTCGGATTGATGTGGAGTTTGCATTGCTATAGATACATGTGTGTGCAAGTGCTGGATTCTCTCTGCTTCTCCTTTCTGAAGTGAACTTGAGAAAGCTGCTGCTTCTTTCTGACCCTGGTCACCATCTCTCAAGGTGTTTAAAAAGCGTGCTGATGTGGCACCTGGGGACATGGTTTAATGGTGACCTTGGCAGTGCTGAGTTAATGGTTGGACTCAATGATCTTAAAGGTCTTTTCCAACCTAAACCATTCTATGAAAATTGGGAAGGAGAAATTGGAACATACAAACTTTGAACTTATATACTTCTGGAATGCTCTTCACACCAATTATGTAAAAGTTTCAGCTTTAGTTGTGGCATCTTGCCCTGAATTAAACTGGGTTCTACATTTTAAGGTACTGTACCAGTCAAACTCTGAAGAGATTAAGCCAGCTGAAGAGCGAGCAGTGTACACTGCCCACTAAATGATACGATTAGCATAAAAGAGCAAGACAGTATTTATTAGGGAAACATTAGACAGTGCAGACATTAAAAATGGTGCTGGCAGTTGGGAAAAACCCTGTGCCAAGGCAGTGTTTTTATATTTCACCGCCTTACTTCCTACATGAATAAAACACCAGTCTGCACAAGGAAAAATAGTGGAATAGGAGAAGGGGCAAAAAACCCAAACCAAATCAAAACCANAAAGCCTAGAAACAGGCAGGCCAAACTAGAAGTGTTTCAGTCACCACCAGTCATCATGGGAACAAAATGACACAGTGGCTGATCTAATAGCACATTAGTTGGAAAACCCGAAATTGTGGAAAACATGAATTTTTATGTTGTAGAAAACACATGCCACATTCAACATCCATGCCTATAGGTGTAAGAAAATTAACTCTATCCCAGCCAAACACAGTATAGTGTGTGTCTCACTTTGGAAGAAGGTAGTTTATGCTATGTCATAGTGGAAAAACACAGAAAGTCAAAGAGCAAAATTATTTTAAGATATAGAGGAACCCTTTAAACTCAGTCACTTTCTGCATAAGCTTACTGAGTGCATTCTTTGTACCATTCCCCACTGTGTAATGATTGCTTCAGTTCCAACTGAGCTGAAATTAAGCCTGTCTTCCCCTGAAGCTTTGTTTTCACAAAGTCTGTAATTGCAATTAAATTTAAAGCACGTACATTTGTATGTGTATCCTTGTAAAGCCTCCTCTCTGGCACTGCTGTGTGGCCATGGCATGCACCTAGAACTGCTGACATCTGCTGAGGATCTTGACTGATATGGCAGCCAGATTTTGGTTGTATTTTTGGTTATTCTTTGCTAATTCTGAAGTAGTCCAGTGGTAGGCTTTGTGATGGTGCACTTCAGAGAGTAAAACAGCGACATGATTGAAGGTATGTGCTACTAAATTATGTAAAGTATGTGCAGCCACTTCTAATTTGGGAATATGCAGTTTACTAATCCTTTATTTCGGATTGCAAGGCCTGATATCTTAAGTCCAACAGAAGTAATTACATTTTGCCAATCAGCCTCGATAGCTGATTTATTTACCTTATGAATTTTATGGTAAGATTCAAGGGGAGCAAGAGGAAATGGGTCTATGTTGCACTAAATTCTGCTGATGTTCACTAAGGTGCTCTTTGCTGCTTTTCACAGCATTGCTGTGGACTTTTAAACAGTTGAAGGATTTCTGTTCCAGGGAGGTTTGTGTTCGAATAGTGAATGAGTCCCTCATCGTAGTTACAAAAGTGTCTGTTTGTTAGAGCTCTCCAAGTTCCTTTCAGATGAAAGATGCTAATAGATGTAAGATAATGTGTACATGCAAGAATGTCGTCATTAATAAATATTGAAGGAAAAAAAAAGCTCTCTGTGAACTATGTAACATAACACCAATGAGTATTTAATCTGCTTTTTAAATTGAATTTTCAGCTTAAAGAGGGAAACTTTTCTTCTTGTTTGAAAAATTAAAATAGAAAAATGAATATTGAAATGTATTGGCTTGGGATTTTCAACGCAGTTTAAATAACTAATTAAGAAAAAGTTGCAGGGAGCAAAAACATTAAAATATGCAATAATTTATTTTTAATAAGTGTAAAACAGATTATTTTAATTACTGCATCTTTAAAAATATGGGGTAAATAAAATGCCTTAAATTGTCATTCACAGAGATTTGGAATTGAAGTGTAGAGATTAAAGCCTTTTATCAGTAGATGTAGACAAAAGGCTTAATGAATAACGAACACAGAAATTAACTGAAATGACAGCTACATATTTTTTTGCCTGGTTCCCCATGTCCACTAACGTTTTTTCCCTTCTGTGGTTTTGCTTTAAGAATAAGCTACTAGCCAGGTGAGGTTTCATGGTATCTTCTGTATCACTATTTTCTTCATTTAAATCTTTAAAACTGCTTTTAGATATACCTCCTTGCCTTCAGAATAGCAGCTACCTGGTGGACCTCTTCTGCTGCACAAGGACTTGAGGGTAGATTCTACTCTATATAATTTTTTTACACCTAATTTTCAGTCACACAGGTTTCCATTGAAATCTTTGTAAGCAACGGTGCCAAAATCGCCTAACGCCAATCAAGCTTTGGCAAAGGCTGCACACCCTGGCTGGAGTTAATATTTTATTTTACTACATAAATATTGGCTCCAAGTGCTCCCTATTTATTGTGCAGCTTTTTCAGAGGGGTTTCCAGGAGCCATTGGGCTGTCTGTCAGTGCATGAACTCTGTTCTCTGGAGCAGGGTGTCTTGTGGAGAGCTCTGTCTGGTAGTGAAAATTTCTCCCTTTTGATGCAACAAATTCCATGCAGAAACAGAGCACAACAGAGCCACATTTGCTGTGTTGTGTCAAGTGGGGGTAAGGTTCCCTTCTCTGTGCAAGCACGTGCTTTTTGTGGACTTACTCAAAACTATCTAAAGGACACGCACTCTGTGTTACTTGCCTCGTGTTTGCCCAAAAGCAGAGTCTGACCCTGAAGTGCTGTATTTGTCCTGGTTGTTATAAGCTTGTAGGCTCATTGTGCATAAATGAGTAATTGTCCTTTAGAGGCCTGGGCTCTAGTTCACCCTGTAAGGGCTGCTGAGCCAACACACATAGAAAGAGCTGTACTTTGGCATCATCCCAAAAAGTTAGGGGTCGTGAGCCAAAAACCCCAGGAAAACCCTTCGGCTTTCCCGTCAGCCTGGTGTGCTGGAGTTCAGAGCTGCTGATCTCACCTGGAACAGGACAGCAGCAGGAAAGTGGGGGAAGGGACAGCTCTTTCTAGGGAAGGAGCGTACAAGCTCTCCAATTCTTCCAGCAGCCAGGGAAGATGTCCTCCCATCAAGCAGGAAAACAAGTCATATTTTGCCTTGAGTTTTTATGAGAAATGTTCGTTCTCCTGTTGGCTTGTTCTGTTATGCATCTGACCCTCCTGCTTCTTAAAGGGGGAGAAGATACGCCAGGAAACCTCTGTCAGTAAGCCAGAATAGTTCTGTCATGTCTTCCTCTCGTTTTAGCACTCCAGCTTTTCTTCTAAGTGGAGAAAAATAATTCGAGAGTCCCTGGCAGTTTTGCTGTTTTTTAAGGAAACATGAAAGACAGGAGGATTTGGCCCAGTGGTAGCTGAAAGCACTCAGGCCCTGCCAGGATTTAATTCCTTGTGAACTCTGACCTAGAATGAATACAACATATGTGCTACTGTTCCTCTATAATTTAGCATCCCTTTTTCCTGTGTGGGATTTTCTCCCCCCCCCCACTGCCGCCCAGTTTGTTTCTGTTAAACCTGGCTGAGTAGTTTATCCTTTATAACTGGTATCCCTGCAAGGGAGAGACTCTCACTGTTTTTACAGGACTCTCAAGACTCCTGCTAAAAGGTACTGGAGGTTTGCCTTTGCTGGAGCTGGTAATGTTGCTGGTTTTAAATCCCAAGACCTCCAGTTCAAACGCCCCTCCCCTGTAGAGTTAGATTCCTCACAAAGTAAAAAAGGCACTCCTCAGATTAAAGGGACTGATTGAATGCTGCTGTGTAGACCTCTAATGTGTTACAAGTGTACTGGGTTCCTTGGCAGGAGCTGTGGAGTGCTGCTGGGGGACTTCTCAGGCACTGTTACTTAGAAATTACGTGGTGCTACACCAGCTCTGGGACTTGTAGATTTGCATTCACTCTGCAGCTTCATTAAAGATTTTAACTGGGACATATTTAGACTACTCAAGCTGCTTCTATAGAGTTGATTATTTTGTCTTGTCCTTAGAAAACAGCTTATCCTTGTGAAAATAACATATAAATTGTACTATTATATTTAGTGCTGCAAGCTTTGCTGTTGCTGTTTAGTTTTCTTTTCCTTTTGAAGCTGTGCAATTTCTGACAAATAATGTCTTCTGAGTTAAAATGCACTGTAGGAAGAACATATTCTGTGTCTTTTCCATTTTTCTCAGTGAATCCTATGAACCTGTGCCATTAGCGTCGTTGTTACCTAGAGAATGAAGAAAAGAGAGAAAAGATGTTTTCGTGAGTAAGACACAAAATGCTTCAGACCTGCCACTTCATCCAGAGGAAGTATTAAACCTTTGTGCACTTTATCTATAAAGGGCATGTAGTAAGATCTGCTCATTCTGGAGCATTGTTTGTGTCTTAATTTGTTGAAGAAAACTGATCCTTTCCTAAGGAAGCTTTTCTAGAAATACAAATGCTACTCTCATGAGCACAGGTGTTTTGTGGTTTTCTGAATTTTTTGCAAAATTTTTGCAAAAACAAAACACTCCCCTTATGGGGTGTTGTGGTCAAGAATCTATGATTTAGTTGTCAGTACTGAACTGCAAAAAAAATATATTGTGTAAATATTTCTTCTTCTAGCACTTTTGTGTCCAGAAAAATCTCTCTTAACACAGGAGCAAGTAAATTTTACACATTATTCCATTCACTTCCATTTTACATTTGAAAAATCCAGTTTATCTGAAATTGGATAAAGCTGCCACAGCATTTTTAGTCTATGATGGCATTTGAGACTTAATTTCCTCTGTGAAAGCACTGTTAGTTCCTGTGGAGTTCTGCAGGTGCTCTGTGTTTGTGAGATCCAGGAGGTCTTGAATTTAGAGATGCTTGTTATAGTCAGTTTCATGCAAAGCCTACAGTACAGCAATCTGTCAATTAAAGAATATGCCTCACCAGTCCATCCTTTTCAAGTTTCCTATGTGTATGTTTAAACAAAAAAAATGTATAAGCCTAAATGCTGTTTGCTCTCTTTTATTGTTATCTGGGAGCAGCAGGAAATTATTTTGACACTTGATAAAGCTCAACCTTCATAAGGAAGGCAATGAAGAACAAACTATGCACCACAGAGCATAAGACAGCTTAGAGTTAAACTTGCAATAGCAAGTAGAAGCTTTTCTGAGAAAAAGACCCTGAGTTGTTTCCACAGATTTTTGAACAAGATTTTTGGGCTTCTTTTATTGCCTTTACATTTTGTTGTAATTCTTTGTGCTGGAAATCTGATTTGGAGTTGCACGAAGGCTGTGACTGAGTAAGATGATTGGGGATAAAGTTGTGACTTTACCTCTTCTTTGGGAATGACCACCTTTCCTGGTACTGCAATAATGTTTGTTAGCCTGTCTGAGTAATGGAGGAGCTATGGGAATTGTTTACTCTCTTACTTGATTGAGGAGTGGGTGTACAGGGCTTTTTTTGCAGGGGGAGGGGGTTTGTGTTTTTTTTGTTTTTATTTTTTTTATTTTTTTTTTGTTGTTGTTGTTGTTTTTGTTTTTTAATTATCCATAATGTATATCATGGACCCAGTAAGGATTGAATAACATTTGCTGTGGCCAAGAAATCACTAAAGAGTTTTTTTCCTTGTCTGCTTTGAAGCCACCTATTTCTCTTACCCTAGCTGCTAGAATTGATTAACTTTTACCCTTTACTCTGTAGTTACACACTGTAGGTCAACTTTCCTGTCACAGAAGGCCTAACAGTAATTCCCATCTGGTTATGAGCTTTTGTATCATAAGAACTGTGATTATTTAATGGCATTTAAAAAAAAAAAACAAAAAAACCCCAAATACAGCATTCGCTAACCAATTTACTTTGCAATGGATTTTGGACAGCACTAAACTCTTTGCAAGAATCACACTTGAACCAGTTTAAAGCATGTTTAAGAGAAGCCAGCTAGTTTTGAATAAATACCTGTTGATTATTTTTGAGAAAATACTCACTGCTTCTTTTCTCTAATATATTTAGGTGTTGCTAATTTCTCTCCTTGCATCTGAAAGAACTTCCATCTGCATTTCTGGTGGCTGCCATAGGGTGGTGCCAGGCCATCAGTATATACAGTGCGAGACAATGGTTTGGGCTTTGAACAGATCAAAAACCAAACGAGCTTTAAAATCTGATCTCAAATAATTCACAGTGCAAATAAATGAAGCAGCCAGCGCAAATAGTTACTTTGATGCATTTTTTTTTATACTTAGCATAAAGGAAGGGTCTGTCTGGTGTGTGTATATATGTATATATATGTATATATATATATTCTTTTTGTGTGCCTGTTTGTGTGTGTGTGTATATACATATATATATGTATACATGTGGATGTGCATGCATGTGTGTAAAGTTTGACCTGAAATGTGTTTTTGCCCTAAGGATACTGATGCCTTGTTTTTGATCTCATTGTACTAATGTGGCTTAATTAATAGCCCTCTTAGCATCTCTGCTAATGTTCAGGCTTTTGTTGCTTGTGTGTGTATTTATTACAGACCTGCTAAGTGTTAAAGCTGACTGGAGACAAATGATAGATCTCCAACTTTAGAGAAACAATATCTATCTAATTCATGTTTAAGGAAGACTAATTTATTGCCTTAAACTCAGCTCACAATTGACTGCCCAATGAAAGCAATGAAATATTAATATTTTACAGTCATGTTTGAAATATCTCCTGTCTATCTGGTTCAAAAATCTATATTATATTAATTATACAGACATACCAATTTATTCTTTGAGCTATCTAAATCAGTTTCTAAAGTGTTTGGTTTATAATAACTGAGGAGAAGAAATTAGGCCTGTAGTTAGTGAGAGGGATGTACAAATATTTATTGAATATCACATTTGAAAAGGCTACTGTCTGTGTAAGATAAAATAATAATAGTTGGAAATGAAAAAAAGAATATTATTGGCAATAGATTACATAGATCAAGTCTAAAATGCTTGATTTCACATTTCTGTTTATGTTCACGTTTAATAAAGAGGTTAAAGGTTTATATTTATGGAAGCATATCTTTAGTAGGGAAAACATTGACATTCACAACTCATTTGCTCTTGAACACCTTTTGTTAATGTATGAAATGAAATGCAGCATGTGGCCTGGTAACGAACAAGCTAAAATTAAAAATGATTTAACTTACATGCATTTGTAGAGCTTTGGAGTTACCTGGGGAAAAACAAAGTAATTCTTCTGACAAAGCCTAGATGATGCTATATTCTTTGCTAGGTAGTGGTAACTTAAAAAACACAAATGAACAAACAAAAAACTCCCCCCCAAAAATTCCAAACCCAAAGCAAATAACAAAATGCCCCCAAATCCCCACCCCACAACGCTTCTTTCTTTCTAATTTGAAAATAGAGCTAACCTAAACAGAGCTTATTGAGTTGAATAATTCCAAATTCGTGTGAATAACTTTGGAGAATTGACATAAATAACTAACAGCAGCCAAACATCAATCCTTTGTGAATCAGACTTTTTACCACACTAATTTTCCCCTCACTGAATGGGAATAAGACCCACTTGTATCTGAGATGATGCTGTGAGTGACATTTCCAGGCTAAAAGCCTCTAAAATATTTGTAATAATTTAGATAGTGATTATCCTGTCTAGACCTTTTATTCTTTACTAGACTTTCATTTAAATGTTGGACCATTTTTTTTTTTCTGACTATAAATCAGTGGCAAATGTGCAGATTTGGACTCTCTGAAGTTTTACTTTGAGAATGTTTTCTTAAAGCATTCCAAAACACTGAAATCCTGGAATGGCAAGGGAAAAAAAATTCAAGCCAAAGGTAAAATCAAAAATTATTTATGGAATGTTTTGTCTCTAATCCTAAAACTAAAAGTACTAGTGGCAGCAGTGATGAGCTTAGCTGCTTCTTGTGCCTAATGCTTCTCGTGAAGTCAAATTTGATTGACATTTCATCATAAATTTCTATTCCACGTAACAAATATTTCTTTTTCTCTGTTTGTAAGAGCCTTTTTAAGATGCTTCCTTAAAACAATGTAACAGTCATTTGCAGCTTTTATGGCATCTAAATCTATGCCTTTCTGCTGGCTTGGTTCTACTGACATTTTAACATTATTAATAATCACTGGCCATTTGTGTGTGCTGCGTAAAGGCATAATGTGCTTTTATATAAAACACTGTTATGAGGGCTCATTATCTCGTGAGGCAGCAGTTATAATGAAAATTAAACAATTGCAAACTTGCTTTGCAAAGTGTTTTTTAAATAAATTTAGCCGGGCTGCTTCACAGCTCCTACCTGATTCTGCGGGGTTATACATCAGAGCTGCTGGAGAGTTGCACGCATAAATTCCTTCCTGCAGTGGTGAGAGCTGTGCGCAGCCCGCGCTGCCGTGCTCTGCTGAAGCTGAGCAGGAAATGCTTGTTTCACAGGCAACGTCCTAGCAGGGCATGAAATAAGTGTAAACCTTTGAAAGGACTCTCCGCGGTATTGATGGTTAAATGGATGTTACAAATGACCTTTTACTCACAGGTAGCCACAGAAGTATTAGATCGGCAGACTGCAAGCTACTCCTGCTGTTTTGGAAACCACTGGCTATCTACAGCCATGTGGTTAGAAATTACCAAATTAGCTGCACTTCTCAGGCTAAGAAAGGGTTGAGAATGTAAATATGGGTTATTCAGTGTTTTGTTTATACACTGCAAAGTTTTACTAAATGCTAGACATAATGGACATAATTTTTTACAACTTCTTTGGTGTTTCTACATAAAATTATTTGAATGGGAAGTACTTTAATAATAAAATAAATGTATGAGGAGGAATCGGGGTACGCTTCTCCATGGTGTCTGCATTTTAGCAGAGCTGGTCTAGCAGAGGATCTGGACATCTGAAATTCACTTCTAAAATGACTGTTGCTTAGTTAGCCAGGGCAGTTTGTGTCATTTCTGACATGCTTCCCTTCTGTTATGTGTGCAATCATATTTGTCCTTATAGGACTTGTATTCAACTGTTCCTCTGTCTTTTATTTTAATGCAGCACTTAGAGGCAGATTGTTCCAGTACTACAGTAGTAAGAGAACCCAAATTTCCATTTCTTTTTTTTTTTCCTTTTTGCACGTGTTTAATTTTGAAAGCTACAGTGGCATGAAACAATAATTCAGAGAGGCTCTGTTTCACATTACCTTTCTTCATTAAAAAATAAAATAAAATAACCAGGAGGTCTAGCACGGTATGTCACTAAGTCACACAGTAAGAGGGACCATCAAAGAATGGTGGGAATTATCACAGCAGCTTGCTCCTTGTTAGAAGCATTTACCTCATGACCCTTTCATTTGCCTACTGCCACTTTAGTTTAAGAGTGACAACACTGTATAGCACTCTGCACTTTCCATCTCCCCCCCTCCCTTGCCCTTTCCCTTAGCACCAGATGCCTTTGTAAAGCAGCCTGGTGGAGGAGTGAACAAAACCTTGTGGGATAAGTCTGACACTGGAAGTTAATGATTATCAGTCGAAACAAAACACTTGTTTACATGTTGTAGTCATTAGAGGTTCCAGTCAGTCATACCTCGGCTGGGATTCCTGCCAAATGTTTTGAGGGTTCTTTCACAAGCTGTGCAGTTTTGTAAATACAAAAGCACTCTTATTAAGCCTTTTTAGTATTAGACTGTGCAATTAAGACTACGGGTAATTAGATTCCTTTATTTGGAGTAGAATGGTCCAAGACACACACACACACACACACACGCAACTTTCTTAGCCACAGGATACCATCGTATCTCTATTTGGGTGTTCCATTACAGATCAATGACTAAGAGAAGCTCTCCTGTATTGTGCACATTTTTTCTTTATTAAAAATTGTGCTCAAATCTTGGGGCGGTATGGATTTTTCCTCACCTTATTGTCAGCACCTCTGTTGGAGCCATAAACCTTTTTTTTTTTTGATTAGCTTGTCTCAATTTGCTGGAAACTTTTTGCTTACATCTCTTTTAGCATTGCTGGCTTTTCATTTCAGCCTTATTACATGTAGGATTAAGGAGGTGATTTGACTATGAAGGAATTTAGGAAAATTTCCAGTAAGCTAAGGATGATTTTAAGTTAACTGCAGGATAACAGAGTTGTAGAAATGAATGTTTCTTTTAACACCTGTGAATTAGTCCATACCTGAATAAATAAATGATCCCTTTGGTATTTGAAGTTGATATAAACCAGCTCAAATTTCAACATTTTCTTGTAAACACTCAAATCATGCAAAAATGCATCTAATACAAATAATTGTGTGGGCTGATGAACCTGTTTCACATACCCTTCTGCTCAGGGAGTATTCTCTGCATTGAGCACGATAGTAAATTATTTAAGATTTGGGAGGCCATTTTTTGTAACTGTGAATTGTAAGACAACTGAATCATCCATACATATTTTATCTCTATTTTTTTCTTTGCCAGACAAGATATCCGTTTTAGTTGCTCCAGTGCAGGACTGCTCACTTTGACATTTCCCGGTTGTCTGTAGTGCTAGGCAATAATTAAATATCAGGTGCATAAGCTGCTCTTTAATTTGACATGTGTGCTCCAGGCAATAAACACATGCAGTGCAACGTGGGAGTGTAATTGCTAAGGAATAAAATCTTGTACCAAGTGAGATCATTGTATCAGGTACTGTGTGACAGCTCATTTGATCATTATGCCCAGGCTAAAGAGGTTGCCTAATTAGTTTCCATTAAAACTCACCCTTTAATCAGGAATTATTCTTGCATAAAGAATGTCACTTGGTCCAGATGAATGAACAATGGTTCCCCCTTGAGATTCAACTATCTGTTACACTTGGGATGCCATATGTCTTTTCAAACAATTCAGCTACCACGGTACTCTGTGAATCTGGATCTCGCAGCTCTACGTGGTATTTGCATTTCCTCGATACCAGCTCGTGTTCTGTAGAAAAATCATGATGGTGTTCTGTATATACTTCATTGAGTCAGAGGAACTATGTTCAAGCACCATGAACTGTGTTGCAAACACACAAATGACTAATGGGCCTCTCTTAACTAATGTGTCTTAGTTGCTGTATATATTTCATTAGTGACATACGTAGCATATATGCTATTACCTGGAGCTAGACTTTGCTTTCTCACCTAGAAATGCCAAGATTCTTCAAAATATTAAATTTAGATGAGAAATAACTCCCTGGCTTTTTTTCTTCTTGTGACTATAGCTTTGTCATCTGAAGCTGATCACAGAAGTAGCTGTAGCACTTTCTTTTTTTCTTTCCTCCTAAAAAAGTATCTTTTGAGTGCCTTCCCCTTGCTCCCACAAGACGTGAGGTTTGGCACATTACTGGGTTCATGCACAAGAGAGGAGCTTAGTTGTTGGGTATGTTTCAATCTGAGCCATTTCGGCAAATTCCAAGTTGTCCAACTGAGCTGACTCTTCTGCCACGTGGAAACTGCAGTGAGTGGCTCATTTGAGCTGTCCAGAACCTTCTCCTCAGGAGAGGCTTCCCCTCTGTGGCTGTACAGACTGTGGTAGGCCAGGTGGAGAGAAAGAGACTTTCAAGTCAAAGCTCAGCACTTGCAGTCATTCAACTCCCTTGATAATCTGCTGTACAGATGTGAACTGATTTAGTAATGTTTGAAAAATGCCATGGGCGGGCCCGGCAGTTTGAAGTCTAGTGACAGCAAGAACAGCTTGGTGCTCTTCCTTTCCCCACAGGTGTCCTGGGACAGTGAGCTGAGCTCCCCTTCTGTAGTGGAGGGATGATCCTACAACGTGTCGATGTCTGCGCTGACTATCTGCCAATGTGGCGTCCAGCCTTCTTCTAATCAAATGCTTTATGAGGCACTCAGATATACAGGTCTCAAAAATACCTCCCTAAGTGTTATTTGTAGCTCAGACTGTTGCAGATCCTTGTTGTGTCAGGAGGAATGTAAAAATCTTTTGCGGGCTTTGTGCAGCTGGAGGCAATGTCTTTTACAGAAACAGCAGCAACCCAAGGTTTTGTGAAAGATTGCCACAAACATTAAGAAAGTATCATGCAGGATACCTGCTCTAGGTTCATATTTGGTAAATCTGAATGTTCTAACCTTCATACTTAAACCTAAGGTATATGAGCTTTTACACTGCAAGAGAATTCAAGGCAATGGAAGGATGTTGGTGCAAGATGGAATTCAAAACCTTAATAGTTCTTGCTGCTACTGCTCTGAGTGCCCCCATTCTCCATATCCAACATACAGTGTGTCACAGCCACAGTGAATGAAGCAGACAGGAAAGTGTCTAAAGCACGTGATTAATATGTAGAATAAGGAGAAGAGAAATGATTTGATGAACTAATGTGACTCTCTAAATAGCAGAGGTTTTTAATTTACTGGTTTTTATACCTTGAGCTACGTGTCTAGGAAAATTAGTATTCTGTGTTGTCTAAGAACTGTCCACCTTTACCTAAGACGTTCTTTGTAGTTGTGGTCAATCTCTGATACATCAGAGGAAGATGGAGAAGAAAGAATAAAAGCTTCTTTGAGCACAGAAACTGGACTCTGATCTCCTCTGGCTTCCTCTGGATAATCCATACTATTTTGACATTCACACGTATATTTTACACTCCCTTCTAATATTTTCAGCAAACATATTCTTACTTCTCTTTCATGTTCTCAATGCCATTCCTGATTTCGTTCCACATCCCCAGATTGTATTTGCCCAGGCTTCTGGAGAAATCTGTTGCGTCTGATTCAGTTACAGACATCGATTGGTGTCAGTTGCTGTCTGACTATTAGTCAGGGAGGATTTTTTGCATCTTAGTTACTTCAAACCCAACAAATGCCTAGAGGGGCTCCATGATGATGATTTATGCAAATAGTTTAGTGAAGCTCCTAGATGGTATCCAGACTGCTCTGGTGATATGCAGTGATAAAGATCAATTATTGCTAGAATGATCTGAATTATCTGGCTATGATATCTTTATTTTTGAAGAGGTTATTGATAGCTCCAAAGCAAGGTGATATATCTAGTAATCATGAATAAAGTGACTTCTCCAGTACTGCAGGCCTCCCTCTTAGAAAGCTGTGTGCTGAAGAACACACACAATCTTTGCAGGTTATTGACCTTAGAGCAATCCTTTGGCAATAAAAATTAACAATTAAATCTTAAATTAAAAACCTTAAAGCAATTGTAAGTTCAGTAGCATGATGGGGAAGTAAAAGTGCTGAATTAATAATGGGCAAATTTACATTAGTAATAGTAGTGGTATTATTTGGTACAAAGCGCAGCCTGTCCAAGAGGTGAGTTTTGTTTTGTCTTGAATCAGGTTAACCTCTAGCCAATCAGTTTTTGTGTTAATCATTGTGGTTTCTATTATTGACATCTTTATTGTAGTCACTTGTATTTTCCCTAACCAAGGTTTTCCATTATAACAATTATTTATTACATGTTGTTAAAAAAATTTTAAAAGAGCAACTTGAAATTGCAATTTTTAGACTCTAAGAGGAGCATTTTGCAATATTTGTTCCCATATACTGATATGGGACATGGGAACATCTGAAATCCTTCAGACTGTGTGTTCAGTGCAGTAGCTCTAGCATGGTCCCTTCCTCTTCCCCGCTGTGCTTCCTCTGAAAAAAAGAATTCCTAATATTTCAAGCTTTCCTTCTGCAGATGTGTTTTTATGACTGCAATCTTGACTGTTGCCTGGTCTTTAGTCCTGTCATCGGCCCACATCTTCCTCTGTGTTCTTTTCAAAGTTGGATAGACAGAACATAAAAAATTATTTCATCAGAGGGCATCCCATTGATTTATAATATTGAGGCTGTTATTTAATTTTTGAACTTTCTGAAGATAACAAGATGCTTCCTTTTTAACTGCAGTGCCATAAATCAGAGTTCATTTTAGACTTGACCCAGTTTTACTGAAAGGTTTATGAACTTAGCAAACTTGGCTCAAATATGGCTGAAGAGCTGCACTGAGATCCATCACATAATGATTAAAATCTTGCTGTACCCTACTCTAAGTATTAAGAATATTTAAATATCTTCAGTAGCAAGTTTAAACCAGAAACGACCTAAGAAAAATACTTTTTCTATAAACAAATATAGGGGCTAAAACCAGTTTTGTGTGACCATTCAGGGCTGCTTTTACTTTCTCTGAACTCGATTGCCAAGATCTAAATTTTATATCTTTTCCACAAAATGCATTTTCCCGTTACAAATACATATGTTTATCTTTCTATTATAAAGTGGAGACTATTTTTATTACTCTTGTTATTAATCCAAGTAATCTTTGGTGTTTCTATAAGAAATTCACTAGAGTGGAATCAAAACATTGTTCAGTATAGAATTAACCTTTCCTATATGCAAAAAGCAAACCAAACTGCATTCAATGTAAACAGAGTAAAGACCATCAGCATTACTCTGTGTAATATCCTGATACTTTACAGCCCTTTTGGACCTGAACATATCGGCCATACTTCAGAAGCCTCCATAAACCTGTAAAAATGTTTTCTTTTGCAATGATTTTTCAAAGTTTCCAGTAATAATCATTTATTGGTCTCTTGTGAGTTGTACTGCATGGACTGAATATTATCAAGGAAAGCAAACTGGTTTTGTTTTATTTCTCTGAAGTGCTTTTTAAAAGAATTCTATTCAAATGTACACGTTGGATCATATTTTGCCCCTAGCTATGGTATCTGATAAAATGCCATTGACTTTATTACCGTCCACTTTGACTCTGGCCTATTTCCATGCGCTCCAGGCTGCCAGTGTAACTAAGGAGGGAAAACTTGACCTAGGGTATGTTTTGCTTCAGAAAGAGCTGCATTATTTACCCTCAGTGAGGCAAGTACAGTAATTCACATGTCATACACACTAAGACAGAATGAGTCCTAGGGTCCTGTTATAAAAGTTCCCCAGTAAGGTACTTCCCAGAACAGTTGGCACCTGCACGTGGACATCAGTGCTTGGCTTTGGGTTACGAATGCTCAGGGGCATGGAACCAAAATTACTGTGCAGGGTGAGTCCTGCTATGAGAAAGAGAAGGGCTGGGCAGGGACACTGAGGTGGTGGACTCGCTGATTCCATACAGATGGAAAGGATGAGGGCAGCAGTGATCTTGCCACAGTGACGAGGATCATGTGTCCTGATGCACCCCAGTGTCCCTGCTGGGGCTCTTATAGGACTGAAAAGAAAATGTAGAAATAGGTTCAAGGACAGTAGCCATCCTTGACATGCAAGCTGATTGCATTTTAGATCATATTTAGATCTGGCCAAAATTGCCCTCTACCTCTAAGAAATCTTGACAGGGGAAAAAAATCCAAAAAACCCCTTTGGGTCTAGACAGGTTTCTCCATTACTTCCTGGTGTAGTCTGGAAGGCCTAGGTCTAATCTACATGAGAACAAAGAACAGAAGATGTTTTGCAAAAAATGTGAAATGACATGCCATTTCCTGATTGCTGTCCCTGTGTGGCTGCTCTATCATGAAACAAACCCCATTTTGCTTTGGAATAACTACTGCGGGAAAGACAATTTATTTCGACTGGAATATATTCCCGAAATTTTATCTGTGTATTTAGTTAATGCTTTCCAGCCTTTCTCTCTTACCATGAAGTTAGAGTTTTGTGTTTTTGTTGCTTTTGAAATGAATGCTGCTTTCAAAGTATGTCATTCTGGAAGAAATAGCAAATATACTGAAATTCAAGATAACTGTTAGAACTGGGACCAATCTATGTTTGTTTTTTGAAATATACAGAATTTAAAGCATTGACAGATCATCCTTAAACACCCAATAAGTACAACTAGAAGTATACTGAAAAATATAATTTAAACAAGATTATGATGTATTAATTTTTGTATTTGCTCTAAAAATATGGCAATTTTTTATGTGCTATGCCTTCATTTTTCAAATATAGTTCTCTAACTTTTTAAAAGGCCAACTTTCAGGGGAGCTTACATCTTAAGTTCAAGGAACAGTATGCATTTACAGCTGACTAAATTTTGAAAGCTTTTGCTGTTCATTCTTTCACATAGAACATTGAACACGTAGTATTCACAGTCCTCATGATAATAGGTTTGTTGGGACAAGGAAGGCATCTTTTTCTTGTTCCATCTGAGTTAATATGTCTGATTTAGTCACTTGAGAAATAAAGTTGGCATCCACAACCTCTTGTTTAGAAGATGTTTAGATCCCATCTTCTGTGATCTGCCAAGAGTGGTTATGAAGGGGTCTCTTTTGAGCTTTGAAGAAAAAGTATTTTTATTCATGTCTTAAACTTAGTTTAAAACCAGGTATCATATACTACTCTTATTTTTTTCCCGTGTTTGGTAAAGATACCAACTTCTAAAACAGTACAGATGTACATGTTAAATGGGATTGAGAAGTGAAGCAGAAGCACACAGATTTCACAAAGGAGACGTGGAAGATCTCTAATGATTTTCCTTAGGAAAAAAGGCACTAATATGAGTCCTAGAAAGTAGACTGTAAGCTTTCAGTGGCAAATGACTGGAAACATATTTTTCAGTTGGCCCAAAACACTGCAATAACTAATATCTGTAGGGAATAAAGGAAGGATCAATACGTGCCAGTACTTTGGTTATTTAAGCATTTGGTAAAGTGGTATATTTCCCTTAAACCCTAAGAAGACACTGCCATTATTTTACCTGGAAAATAATATAAATAAGAATTTATATCTATATATGTATGCTTAAAGAAAACCACAAATTCATGCACATCACAGTTTTAATGCTTACTTATGTTGGCAAATTTTAAGAACTTGTTTGACATGACTGCAGTTTGCACATTATAGCTACAGACTGCTTGGCTGGAAAGTTGAACCAGGAATAGCATCTCGGCTGGCTACTGCCACAGTGCAAGAAGAAGTTGTGTGGGTACCAAATGGCCCTGCTGCCACCCCGTCACTGGCAGGTGGCCCCGGAAGGCTCCGGCTGGCTGATATTGCTGGAGAAGTTAAGAACATGATGTGCTCTGTGGTTACGGCTGGCAGGTGGCAGCTGCACCTGCTCCTGGTAGCACATCTGGCACAAGGATAGGCTCTCCCCTGGGACAGCCAAGGCTCCCATCTTCCTTGAGAGGAGTAGCTTAGTCCCTTCTTCTCCGGTGGGCAAATCTATTTCTGTCTACTTGAAAGAGTGCCACATTATATTCAGAATATAGTGTTTTAACTTTTTATTATGTTTTGTTGAGATATGAACTGCCTGGGTGGGCTCTGAGGTGGGTTGGAAACTGGCTGCACCAAGAGCCTTAAAGGGTTGTCTATTCAGGGTCCAGCTGGTGGCATTCTTTAAGAGTCAATTATTAATGGGTCAAGCTTTAATGTCTTTTGTTACTGTGCTGGATGTGAGATGGAGTGTACCTGCACGCAGTTCATGGGTGTGCTGGGAGGCAAGTCCAGCAATCCAGAGCTACCTTGCCTTGCTGGAGGACTGGGGCAACAGGAACCTCATGAAGTTCGACATAGCTTAATACAGAGTCCTGCGCCTGGGATTGCAGACTGCCAAGGATGCACTTCTCTGGGAAAGAACTTGAGGCCTTAGCCAGTGACAAATCAGATCTGAGTCAGTTGTGTGTACTTGAGCCAGAGAAGGTCAGCAAACAACTGCTATATCAGCAAGAGAGCAGACAGCAGGCTGAGGGAAGTGGGTGTTCCCTCTGGTGAAAGGGAGAGAGTATTTTAAATGCTGTCTCCAGTGTGGAGCTTGCTGGGAGACAGTAGTAGAGAGGCAGGTCTGGCAGAGTTCTGCCAAAATCGTTGTGGAGGCTGAAGCATATGAGGTGCAAGGAGTCTCTTGAGCGTTGGTTCAATCTGAGGAAGAGAAGGTGAATCATTTTGCTGTCTCCAACTGCTCAATAAGCTTATAAACAAGATAGAAGACACTTCTTTAATGTCTTCGGTAAAAAAAAGTAAGGGGCAATGAACACAGGTTAAAACATATGAAATCCTGTTTTGATATTGGGGAATTTTCGCACTGAAGGTGCTCGAACATTGGTGCAGGAGTCCAAAGGGACAGTGAAAGCTCTGTGGAGATGGTCAAAACACAACTGAGCAAGGCCTTGACAAACTTGTAATTTTTGAAGTTGTTTCTAACCTTGTCTCTGTCCCTGCATTTAGTGGTATGCTTGGACCACAGGTCTTTCTGAGCTCTCTTCCAAATTAAATTATTATGTGCTTCTGTTTTATATCCATTTTCGCTTTACTAATAGCAGCCTCTGCAAACAGACAATGTTACAGTAATTCATAAGCTTTAAAATGCAGATCTGATCTGAAAATTAGTGCATTATTTGCAATGTATATGTGCATGCATATACATTTGTAGTGTAGAGACACACATTATAAGAGGCCCCTGATGGTTTAATTTTTGCTATAGATTATTTGTATTGAGCAGTTTGAACTATTTAGTCAAATATCCTGTTGTAGGAGGATCCCTTTCTCACACGTGATTTTCTGTGGTGTAATTAACTCTTTGCTAGATGCTATGGTTGCTACAATATACTCATCCTAGGCATCTGTAAGTGACTTCTATTTCTTACTTAAATACAGGTCCCTTCAATATTTGTTATGAAACTTTAAAAAATATCTTTTCTCATCTACCTGCTGATCTTGTAGTTGGCTGCTTTTCATGTTGCTCCAGAGTTTTTGCTCTTGTAGGCAAAACTGAGTGAATGGATGTGCTGGACCACATAGTTTCCAAAAATCAGAACCTGTTTCTGGTCAGATTAAGAAGACTGAAAATTGAGGAGAAATATTTTTTGATCTGAATGTCTTTGATCACCTGAGAACGTGTCTGAGAGAGAGAAATGGAGACACCTTTTAAGGATAAGTGTGGTGTGATAAGAAGTGAACGTCATGTTGGATACTTTTATTCAAAGGTAGCTTGGAGACCTCAAAAGATGCATGAAAAAACATAAAGAGTTGTTTGGTACTATTACAATGATAAAGTTTTCTGTAACTGTGAGGGGTTGTTATAAATATTTTGTGCCTTTATGATCTGAAGTGTCTTCCCTAATTGATTTCCATCATCCTGACACACAGCTAGCTTGTAAAGCTACAACACTGGTAAAAGCATAAGTTCACAGCTGGGTAGTATTGCAAAATTCTGGTTCCAAGTACAAGACTTCAGCAGAGGGTCCTGTTGACTTGTTGTAGAATGTAATTTTGCCAGGACAAATCCTTGGGGCTTAGAAACTTTGTCATCTTAATGCCAACAGCTTATGGCAAGTCTGGCTTTGAATTCTTAGAAGTAAGAGATGAAATTTGTTGGCCAGAGGACATGAGAGTGATCCTAAAGGTGACAAAGATTGTTTAAATTGCTTTGAATGGATCTGTATATGCATTTACAGAGAATTCAGTCATAGTTGCATGAATAATATAAACAAAATTACTGATTGATATTATTTTACGTAAACAATCTAGTAAATAAATTTATTCCAGAGAAAGTTTTGTGCTACTTTAAGGACTTTCTCAGGAGTTTATATCTGTTCAAATGCTATTGGCATTTCTTATAGCCCTAGAATGTTAATTAATGTCTCCTATCAATGAGATTGCCTTTTCTAAAACTATCCATCCATGTTGACATCAGGCCTGAATGTAAGGACTTTTAAAATGTTGCATGAGTGTTATACTTTAAACATATAAACCAAAAACTACCCATATAAAAACTTACGTTACTTAGGTGACATAGTAATTTAAGTCATGTCTGTACATATTGTAAGTCTATGACTTTCTCATCACAAGCCAAATCATGTTTAAAGTACTACTACATGAGTTATTTAAATTCAAGTTGATGTACTTTGGCTTTAATTGCATTGGCTGGTCAGAAATTTAATGTTATCTTAGATGCAGCTCACCTGAAATCAGATTTTTGGTCAAAACCTTACTTATTCAGTTGAGCACTTTATAGCAGTCAGTGCATTGAGAAAAAGGGGGAAATCCCATAGTGAATATGAGCTGACCTCAAAGAAAGTGGAAGAAATGTCTTAGAAATGGCCTAATTGTGGTGTAGTCATTATGTGGCTTTCAGAAGCTACTGTACTTCAGTGCAGGCCATTGTCTTTGAGAACGGGTCAGGGCAGTGTGTTTTTTCATTATGTCTAGCAGGGTGGAAGTAATCGTATCCTCTCTCTTCCTTACATTGTCTGGATTCAGGAAGTGGGGAGGAAGTTGAATTTTCCAAAGCCTTCTCCCAGAAACATGTTCATTTTTATCCCCATAAATTCTGTATTTACCTTGTTTTCCTTTGTCCAGAGCTCTGAAATGTCTTTGCCCTCTTCCCATGTCTAGAGAAATGGAAGCAAACAGGAGTGATAAAGGGAAGGATGGATATTGTTCCCGATGCTCTAGCTTGAATCCTGAGCTCTGCTGTCAGAGCAACTCTCCATTGCACACTGCTATGTCAGCGTCTGGCCTCTTGAAGTCAACAAGTTAACCCTGTGCACCACCTCCTTGCTCCATTTGGGAGTAAAATAGGGAATAAAGGGACAGAGAAGCAACCCCATCTCAGTGGCTTTTCATTGCGAGAAGACACTATTAAAATAGATAGAACTTATGCAGACACCATGTCATTCCCCAAGGCTGCAAGAGGCAAAAATCAGAATAGCTGGAAAGCAAGGTCATCAGAGGGACTGATTGCAGAGCTGGAAACAGGCCCCAGGAGCTGAAACTTTCTCTGTGTTTTTCTTTGCTGAGAAATTTTGTAAGGAAGCTTATTAGAAACCTTCAAATCTCATCAGTGACAATAGCTGGCAGCTACAGAGAAACTTAAATTTTCCCAGTTCAGGATTCATGCAAAAAGCTGTTTCGATGAAAGAAGAGGAATT
>WEIT01000198.1:0-71512 GCA_013389985.1 Dryoscopus gambensis
CGGCCGTGCGTCCTCCGGAGCAACGCCCACCCTTCCCGGCTTGCGCCGCTCCTCACCTGTGTGCAAAGAACGTGCGCTTTGCACCTGGAGAAGGACCAGGACAGTAATGCCCAAAGGATGATGTTTTGTTTCCTGCTTGTACATACAGTAGCTCTGCCTGAGACGGTTCCTTACTTTTGGATCTCTAAGTGTTGAGGGATCAGGTATGGTAGAAAGAATAGAAACCTTCTGAAAGTTTAGGTCATGGTTAAGTTGCTCTGGACAACAGAGAGAAGCTCCATCTGGGAAGTTGGTAGCAGAATTTCCCTTGCAAGCCCTTTGCATGATAGCTCCTTTTTTCCAGTTACTTCCTCAAAACCAGGTCCTGTCAGTGGAGGTCTTCTAATAAGGAAACAATTTATCAACACCCTGAAGCCTCTCAAATCTATATACAGATAGCCCAGTCAAGGGAGGGTCCTACAAGACTCGGAAGACATTGCATACTGAAAGTGAGCATATCAGGTGTGGCTGATAAATAATAGCCAATTTAGTGATCTAAATTCTCTACTGCAAAGCATTCTTCTACCTAGCTTGAAATTTTGGGTTTGCTAAGTTTTTAAGTAGTGTGAGGTTGGTAGTATCATGCAGATTTCAGAAAATCTTTTACTTGTATTACTGTCTCCAGATTTACTTCTCATGCTGAAGACAATGATTTGCCTTTGAAATCTTTTATGTTCCTGAAGGTTATGAGAAAGTTAAATTGAGTCCTATCATTTCAGAGCAGTATTTTGTGGTCAGGAAAGTGACAGGTCTGCTTTCTCAAGCATTGTGTAGAGCATATTAGGCCTAAGCACTGTGGAATTATAAAGCAAAAGTCAGACATCCCCTTTGGATCCTATCATAAAGGTGTCTGTGTGTTTCTGTAGCTCTGTGCCATGTTACCATCTGTCTGATGTCCTTCCATGACTTCTGGTCTTTTGGAATCACAGTTGCTTGGCATGGCCCCATAAGCTGCTCTGAGGATGATTCTCTCACAGCGTGTTGGGTGCTTGCACTGGACGTTGTACTTGCTGTACTACAAAAACATTGATTCTGTGAACAGGCCTTTAGCACGGCAGCACACAAAGGTAACCTGCAGGCACAAAAGAAGGCTTGTAAGTGGGTGCTACATCAACCAATAATTAATATTTTGTACGTTATGCTGTGGTTTTTATTATAGCTGAGATGGAGATGAACTGTCAACTCAAATTTACCCCTTTGCTCATTTCTTGTCTTTAATACAGTACATATATTTCTGGTATAATTTTTCTTGCTATAGATTGTGCCTTCATCCTGCTATTCCTATGCCATTAAGGGACCATGAAACTGGTTTAAGAAGTCACCCCAGAATTTCTGTAGCATTGCCCAGGCTCAGAGGTATCCAGACTGCACTTATTCCCCAGTAAGGCCACCATCACAGTGAGCCTTTGCTGTTGTAGGGGTCCTTTGAGCCTTGCTGAAGCCAGCCCGAGCTCAGCAGCTCTCTGGTGGCCACAAGGTCCAAGATCTCACACTAGTATTGTTCCTCTTGCCTGGTGTCTTTGAGGTCTGAAAGCTGGTGAGAGAGACACTGTGTCCTCAGGACCAAGTGGGATCTATAAACCGTACAGAAGCTTTGCTGCATTATCCCAATCAACTTTTGGGTTTAAAATGCTTAAAGAGCAAGTAAAACCTGTTTCTTCAGGCTAAGAGCTGAAGCACTTAAGCAAAGGACTGTCTTGCATGGAGAATGGAGAAGCTTATACTTCTAATGTTTTCATGCTCCAAAAAGATATATGATCCATGTTTTTACTGGGAAAAATTATTTTCCCAAATGATTCCCTGGATTTTGAGAGTGTTTTAGGGTTTTATTTTTACTACACATCCTTCAGTCTCTTGTCCTGTTCACTAGCAGGAGATGGAAATAGTTTTGGAGGAAACATCTTTATTAGTGATCTGGATGAGGTGATCAAGGATGCTCTCAGTGAGTGAGCAGATAACACCCAGTTGGATGGGAATGTTGATTTGCTTGAGGGTAGGTTCTTCACAGAGATCTGAACAGACTGGATCAATGGTCTGAGGCCAATTGTGTGAGGCTTAACAAGGTGAAGTACTGTGTCCTGCCCTAAGGTCAGAACAATCCCATGCCTTATTACAGGCTGGGGGAAGAGTGGCTGAAAAGTGTCCCAACAGAAAAGGACCTGGGTGTGCTGGTTGACGTGGCTCAACTTGAGCCAGTGGGTGCCCAGGTGGCCAAGAAGGCCAATGGCATCGTGGCTTGTATCAGAAACAGTGTGGCCAGCAGGACCAGGGCACTGATTGTCCCCCTGTACTCAGCTCTGGCGAGGCACCTCAAATCCTGTGTTCAGTTCTGGGCCCCTCACTACAAGAAAGACACTGAGGGGCTGGAGTGTGTTCAGAGAAGGGCAGTGGAGCTGGGGAAGGGTCTGGGGCACAGCTGTGATGAGGAGTGACTGAGGGAGCTGGGGCTGTTTAGCTGGGAGGAAAGGAGGCTCAGAGGGACCTTATGGCTCTCTACAAGTACCTGGAAGGAGCTTGTAGCTGGGGGGCGGTGTGTGTGTGTGTGTATATGAGACTCTTCTCCCAAACAACAAGCAATAGGATAAGAGAAAATGGCCTCAGGCTGCACCAGGAGGAGTTTAGATTGGATATTAGGAAAAATTTCCTCCTGAGAAACTGGAACAGGCTACCCAGGGAAGTGGTGGAGTTGCAATCCCTGGACGTATTTAAAAGATTTGTAGATGTGGTTCTTAGGGAGATGTTTTAGTGATAGGCTTGGTAGTCATGGGGTAATGGCTGGACTCAGTGGTCTTTAAGTATTTTCCCACATAAATGATTCTATGATTATATATTAGCAGTTTTCATGTTGTTTCTTCACTTCCTACAGAAAAGATGGAGGGCCATGAAGTTTTGAATCCTTGACCTTCTGGTCTCCAGAGGATTTCTCTTGGCACGTATGTTCTGGGGGCCTTGTGTCTCAGTCATCCAAGGAAACAGAGGGTGGAATTGGTGAAGGTGGATTTTTTTGCGCAGTTTGCTGCATAGACTGATATATCAAAATACCACCCAGTATAGTTTGTCAGGACTTGGTGTGTCACCTAGTAACAGACTTTGCAATTAGATATCTCTGTTACTCTTGCACATTAAAAAATCCTGCCAGCCTCAGGAGGACTCTGCTGCTCTTGTCTCACTTGAAAGATCTGCTCTGGCTGATGGGCACTGAGGATTTTTCATTGACTCCAGTGTTCCAAAGCCATGGAAATCTGTGACATATTCTATCCCAAATGCCTGCCTTTGGTATCTTTTCCTCCCGCATGGTCTGCATGCTTACCCCTGAATACCTTTGGTATGTTGCTATGCAGTGGGATATTCCTTCCCAGTTGCTTCTGGTACCTGCTCCCTTTGGTGGAAGCTCTTCCAAGCTCTAAAGCATACAGAAATTTTGCTTCCTAAACCCTTGTCACTTTGGGTTGAGGGTTGCTTAACATCTGGAGCAGCAACCAAAATATTTGTATATGTGTCTACATATAGTGAGTCGCCTCGGTAAATCATCCCAGTTAATGAATTTTCAATCTGGCTTTAGGTAGCTGTTGTTTTCATAAACAAATGGCTTTGCTGTGCATATTTCTCCATAAGGGGGATGGTTTGAGCCAAGTGCTGCTGACAGTTGTGAGCAAGTAGCGGTGCCATTTCAGACGTTTCTTGTCCCTTTGATGTCACACGCTTCGTGGTAATGCAGCACAGTGGTTGTTAAAGAGAAAGTGGGTTGCACTGTCTCCTGTCATTCCCACACAAGAGCTTCTGGTGCTTGCACGTGTCTTTAATTCTGTGTATGAGCACCCTGCTGAATCAGTGGGCAGCTTCAGTGAGACGCTTTCGAGTGATTTGTTTTATACAGCAGCGAACAAGCAGCCTGGCTCAGAACAGCTTCAAAGAATGACATTTTTAATATTTTGATTGACTCAATCCAAAAAGGGATGAGACTCCAACAGCTTGGGAAGACACAGTCACTGTGGTAGGTGTTACCCAGTGATTAATGTCTCTTACTTTAAATACAAACCTCTCAGCTCCTTTCAAACATTTTTGCTAGCAACAGCAGATTCTGTGCCAGTCTCCTTGGTCTGAATTTCTTTAGGTGCAGACACTATTGCCAAATTTGGTTTCTTGGTAATTTTGGGCTTAGGAGTTCAGCTCTGACTACGCATTCAGATATCCAAGTATTCTGCCTGGAAGTTGTTGATTCTTTGAGCTGATTTATAGAATGTGTTATTCTGCTTTCCTGCAGCATTTTTACTGTATGGAAAACATTTTGTGCTTATTATCACTTGCCACATGCATTTAATCTATTTTTGGTAATTCTTCAGGGCCCATCACCATGGTATCCTAGCACCAGTGAACATAATGCTGATATCCATTCAATGTGAACCACTGATGCACAGCTCCTTCTAATATTAACACAGCTTTGTTATGTTAGTGCTTTTTCATTTTTCAAATACAAAGCATTTGTGCTTTTTTAGAAAAGGGTTAAAATACATACTGCAGACAGAACCATTTCTAAAGTGCCCAATTGGAATTAACAAAAGCAGTGGACCAGGCATGCCCATTGCTGCTGGCTACACCTCCTTGCTGTCTTGGTGACACACTTGAGATGGCTTTTAAAAAAAAAAAATTAATTCAGTTATTTATTTATTTACTTTAATAAAAATCTGTATCTCTACAGTGACACAAAGTGGCCAAGTGCCATGGATATCCATGTCTTGTGGCACTCTCTATATAACTTTTTCCTTCGTGTAGAATGCTCTAGTCTGTAGAGGGTGTAACAGGTTGCCCATGTAAGGAGAGGCACTGGCCTAACACATAGGGGCAGATGGTCACTAAAGCTGATGCCCAGCAGTGGATCCAAGTGTGCTGACTGCTGTCAATCACCAGCGTCACTCACTGTCCTACTTCCAGCCCAGATGAGTGCAGAGTAGTAACTTGATCATTTCTAGGTTTCTCAGAGCTCATACTGTAGGAAAACTCTTTGGGGAACTGTGTAGAAGATAACACTGTAAGAGGCTGTGATTCAGCTCTGTTTTGTTGAACACAACACAGAATTTTACTAAGGTAAATTTCTCTGTGCAAAACAATAATACATGCATTTAACATGTTCAGTGTTTCTCTTGTTGCTGACATTTACCTCTTGCTAAATCATTATGCAAATGATTGTAAACTAAGTGCTTCACAACTAAAATATGAATGAAAACAAGGCTATGTTTATTCTTTTGGCAAGTGAAAGCTCAGGGTATATTTAAAAGACATCAAAGTGGACTGCGTGGGAAAGGTGTAAACACCTTTAGATCAAAACCAAAGCGGGAACCTTGTGCTGCTGCTGCAAAAGTCTGTGGTGGGAATGCTTGTCTCTTGTAAATGCTGGGCAGGTTTGCAGAGAAAAGGCTGTTCTGAGAGCCAAGAGGTATCTCCTGGGGCTAGTGCTGATGTTGAGTCTCAGCTGGGTTCTGTTCCTAGTGTACATATCCTAACAAAAGTGGAAGGGGGGATTGGTTTTTTAAGGCCGAGAGCCAAAAAGGCTCTAAATGTCTTGCATGCCAATAAAAAAATAATTCTAAAATGGACTCTCTTTTTCATTCTCAGACAGCAGCAGATCTCCCACTTTTAGTGGGTTTGTGGGGCGTTTTGTCAATATAAGGAAAGTGGCTTTTTATTTACATGTCTAGCTGTGATGTGGCAACTTTTTGAAAGCAATTCATGTGTATTTTGTTATGCCTAGAAAATAGTTTTTTGAAGGAAGTTTAATCTCTTGACAGAAGATACTTTAAAAAGTCTCTCTCTAACCAGTCTCTGTTAATTGTGTGTCTTCAAGGGGAGAGGGTGAGCATCTCTGGGGTGGGCACAGCCCCCATCTGTCTCAGGGTTGGACAAGTTATGCTGTTTCCAGATACTGCGTGTCCCAGTGCAAGCTCTAGCTCTTCTTTTCCCCCTTCACCTTTCAGAGGGTTTATCTCATGCCTGAACCACATCTTCTCAGCTGTGCAATAAACTCATCACTTCCTACACTCTTCTTTGTATTATGGACATGAGGAGGTAGATTATTTCTTTCCTCCAAGCCTTTACATATCCATAACTGTTTTCATCGGTTCCCCAGTCTTTGTTTCTTTAGATGAAATAATCTCATCATCTTCCCTCTTTTCCTTGATTGAAAGGCCAGAAAACAGTACTAACATTTTTCTTGTTCCCTATTTTTTCCAGTTGTTCTCGTATTTTGTCAGGTGCAGTGCCCAGCCCTGGAAACAGGCATGAGGAAGATGGCACCTGGGAGCAGGGCTGTGCACTGGATGTGTGACTTCCTGAGCAGTGGAGGCTTCCAGCTCAGTCTGTTCGTGCCAGTGCTGTCTCTGACTCTGCAACAGCGTGGTGCAACTGACTCCTGGTTTGCCTGGTGACCCATCCACCTCCAGGTCCTTCTCTGCATGGCTGCTGCCTGCACAAGTTTTCTCCTCCCTTAGCTGTGAACCTGACTCTTATTGCCTGACAGAAGCATCTTTCAATTTTCTGTATTGAATTTCCACCCCCACCCCAAGCATTTCTGCAAGCAGTCAAAAAAGTTTTAAAGTCCAAACCTGTTGTCCAAGGTACTGACAGTCTCATCTGTCTTGCCTCCTGGCTTGTGGTGCCTTGAAAGGCCGTTGTCTCTTTTCTTCTACCTGTTTGTATTTTTCTATCCTCAGTGCAAAGCCCAAACAGCAAACTACACCCTGAACACAGCTTATGAGTGTCAAGCCAAGCAATATTGATCTTACTGCCATTTATTTTGGCAAGTAAGGGCTGGAAATGATCAGGACTCAGCAGTCTCCCTCTTAATGCATCCAAAAGCCCAAACCCCATGAGCAGCAGGTCCTGAACAGTCCAGAACTGGCATGTAAAATCCCACTATCAATAATAAAACACCACAATAATCTACTGAGTGACAGAGCAGTTGTTCTTTCCACTAATACCGAAACTAGGTACGTGTTTTGATTCAAACAGGCAGTCTGGAAACCAGCTTTCACTTTGCAGACATGTAAAACTCTGACATTTATTCTTTTCAATTTATTGCATGAAATTAATACAACTTCTTTTTAAAAAGAATCACAGGCTAAATTTTTCCTCTTTCCCCTGCTCCTGGCAGGCTTAGGGGAAGTGTGCCATGTAGTTCATGTGAGAAATGCACACAGAACACACAAGCTGGGCTCGAAGGATCCAGTCCACCACTCTGTCACACCGTACACTGCTGACCCACTACTGTGAGCTTCACACTGTTTCCACTGGAGCTTGGTGGTGGATAATTCACTGGGAGCAGCTGTAGCTCCAATAAGCCCCGAGTGCGACTCAGACTCCCAAGCTCTCATTACAGTATTTTTCCTCAGTTCAACAAGTGTTTTTGTTGAATTTTGTGGTTTTGTATTTTGCTATTTTAGTTACCAAAATGAACTGCTTTTCCGGGGCACTTACTACTTCTTGTTAGAGAGGTATTTTGGTAAGATGTGTGTTGTTTTAAGAGGAGATTTGCATAATTTGGATAATTTTGAGCAGTGGTCCAGGTCCTTGCAAAGACTCAGGGGGACAGTTCAGAAAACGTAAGGCTAAGAGGGTGACTTCAGCAGGTGTGACCTGAGTGTTACACAGCTCTCTTACACACTGCTGTTTCACCAGCCATGCAGATCTGCTGGTAACCTCACAAACAGTGTCCTCAAAGGGGAATAACAATTTACAGCAGACTCCCATCAGGTGCTAGAGGACAGTGATCTGTGATCGTGGGCTCTCCTTCTGCCATTTGCAAGCTGGCATCTTTTCCTGAGCACTGTCTGTATTTTATCCTCATGTTCAAACTCTACATTCTTCTGTTTTCTGTCTTCTCCACTGAGTCCACAAATAAAAAACCCTCTTAATAATTTCTCCTGTAACTATAGAACTGGAAATGCAAGAGTAAATGGAAATATAAAGTTTCTTCCTGTTGCTTATTAGTCAATGGAATAAATTTTCTAGTCTCAGGGAGATTACAGTCGTATTTCTTGCCACCTTTTTCTAATCTGCTTTCTCAATTATTAAATTCCTTGGAGGAAAACTTTTCAATTCAGCCATCAGAATAGCCAGAGTTGTTTTATATGCTATTTCTGTTTTCACTACTCGAGCCTGTATCAGGAAGGACAAAGAATAAGATTTATATGAGTGTCTGTTTGCAGCCCATCAAGGAACACAGCAAAATGTAGGCTGCCCGATTGCTGGCTCAGCCAAAGTCCAGGGCTGTTGTACTGTTCAACTCCATGTATTTTTATCTGCTTGAGTTTCAGGCTTTCTTTGTGTGAGAGAGTTTGGTCTACAATGTTACTTAAAAAGTCTGTAAAAAAAAAAATCTGAGAGAAGGAAGCAAAGATCCTTAAATAAGGCCAAAGAGACGACAATGTGGCTTGACTGTTGTGGTCCAGTCGTTCTTTCCATTACTCTCAAGGACTATAGATTGATGACTCCATTATTTATTGTTTTTTTCCTCTCACTGAAGCATTTGGTTAAGCCCATAAACTGCATGAGTCTGTAAATATGGAGAGACTTGGCATTCGATGCCTTCTGTCACACCAGCCGGGTTGCTGGTTTCTGTTTTCCTCTTAATGTTCTGTTCCTAAACCACCTTTCTGTACACTCCCTGTGCCAGGATTATTTTGAGGTGACAGCAATTCCTTCCATGTCCATAGATCCTTCCAGGATCTACTCATGCTGAGGGAATTCATGACAATACTTGCCTTGCCTTGCAGAGGTGAAGTAGTAGAGGAGGGAGGTAGAGGTCACAGGTGGATGCCAGGCCTGGCTCTTGGTGGGTTTACTTCAGAGATGTGTACATGACGTGATGTGCAGTGGCTTTTTTCAGGGTAGTAAGGTTGTGAGAAGTGATTGTTGCTACCTGAAACTCCACTTGTGAGCACCATGGCAAGGTGTGAGCTTCCTAGCCCAGGGCAGGAGCAAGTCTTGGCATTGAAAGCCAGGCTGTGCTGAGATCAAGTGAGGGACTCTGGGTTAGTAACACAGGTTTTGTGGAAGCAGAGCCCAGGCGGGAATAAGGGAGGAGGCAGAGGGCACAGTGTGTGGGTATGACTTGAGGTTGGAGTTTTGGTTTGGACAAATGCTGTAGTGAAAGTGGACACTGGCTTAGGGGATGCTTTTGGATGAATGGGAGTGGTGGAAAAAAAATATAGATATGAGTGGGAGGCCTTGGAGCTGGTACAGCTTGGTCAATAGCAGAGCACACTACAGTTTGGAACCCTTGTTTTACTCTACTCTGACACTCTCTAGTATACATAAATAGTGTGGAAGCAGAAAATCTTTACATTCAACCCACAGGGAAGACAGATGTTTCCTCGTGGTAAGAGAAGCTTTCAGATGACGGATATTGCAAAGCACACCTTTTAAAAGAATTCAATTGGGTGCCAATTAGCCGTAATGAAATAAGTTTAGTGTGGATGTTTTCCTCGGGAAGTGAGCAGTAGGTGCTGCAATGTGCAGTGTGAATGGCAGTATCCTGCATTGCAGGGCCTCACCGTGAGAGGGTCAGAGATGTAATTGTTTGCAGCTGTTCCAGGCGTGTTTCCACTGTCAGTGTAAATACTGGGGGTGAGTGCACCGGCCGGCTAGACTCTGGGTCGACCTAGACAGCTTCTGGAAATTCAGGATATGCCATTCCTAAAAGGCTCTTAATTTTTCCCGTCCCACCCTGATTGAAAACATTCTTCATTCAGCCAAAACGTGACGGAGAGAGTGAAGAGTCCAGTTCAGTTCCTGTTGAGAGCAGTAACCAATCTCAGCCAGACCAGGAGCTGGCTGACAGTGGGTGACAGCATCCTGCTGCATCAAATCAGTCCAGTCCTGGCATATGGAAATCCAGGGCAGTGTCTCCTGTATCTATGAACTTTCTTTAAAACTTTGGAATCAGATTCTGTTGTAGTGCTGGTGTAAGGACTTGCCAATTTGGCAACAATTTCCTTTATGCTGTCTTAAGACCTGGTTCATGGCACAGATGTGCAACAACAACAACAAAAAAGCCCCTAACAACAAAAGGGCTCTTAGGTGAAGCACTCCATCCTCTGCATGGTGAGCACACATAGGTTATAGGAAGAATATCCTTTGATTCATTCAAAGAATATTGTAGCTTATTTCCTGTCTAAAGAAAAAAAAATTTCTAAGAAAGGAACAAAGAATGAAAAGGGTTTTATTATAAGGAAAATAGTTTGAAATGAGCCTGGGCATGGCAGCATCTACAAAGTTGGTGTTTACTCAGCCACAAATGGGTGACAGAGGAAAAGCCGCAGTCGGTGTAGTTGATTATTTCCGAGGCTCCTCACTGGACTTGTTAATTTCTTGCTATTTTTATAAATTGCTCAATGCTAGACTTGTATGCATAGACAAGACGGATTTTTGTTAGATGAGCTGTCTGAAAAGTTATTCATCTAGAGAGAAACAAGTGGGTCAACCCTTGAGACAGATTGAGAGCAGTGAGATCACTGTGGTCATCTCCACTGATTGCAGCAGATGCTCCTAGATCTGTTGGAGCCTTTGCATGCTAAGGTTTTAAACACCTGCAGTTCTGGAGATGTCTCCAGGAGCCTCTTAAAAACTGTGTCTTGCCTTATTTCTGCTGTTGGGGTGGAAAGGTCTGGCAGCACCCACGCATCCCCAGTGCAGCCTGGGGATGTTGGCGTGTTAGGGAGCCCTGGGAGAATGAGCCAGGGCTGCTGCATGTGGGTGCCCACTGCTGCTGCCCACACTGAACATGCTGCTTCTCAGCCCTGCCTCTTATTCTGAGGACTTGACCTCTAGAAATCATATTGCACCTCTGCAAGGGTTAAAATCCATGAAAAAATGTTATACAGTGCTATTGAACAACCTTTATTATCCACAGTAATACATTATGGCCATAGGGCCCAGCCTGGGTGAAAAGAGACCTGCTGCATGTTCACTTTTAAACTTGATTTTTGTTCTCTGCTACACCATACAACAGGAGCGAGCGATTCTCTGTGAACACACCTGCCAGTTAACACCTCTGATATTACTGTCCCACTGTGCTAATGAGGAAGAGAATGTAAGATTTTATACCTCATTTTCACCATGTGCAAGCTTTTATTTTTGCAATAGGAACTCCATTTGAACAATGTGCTTCTGCGCATGCTGCTGCCTTAATGCTTGCAGATAGCGACTGCTTTGATTCTGGCACAGGCAAATTGGCACTTCTTGCAGGTTCCTCCTCTCTACTTATCACCAGTTGATATGGAAATACATTCAGTTGGCTATACTCAAAGTAGAATTTTCAATGAAAAGGTAAATTTATTTCCCATAGTTAAATTATTCCTTAGTGATATGAAAGATCTTGCTGTTTTCTGTGAGTTATAGAATAGGCTTCTTGCTAGCATTTCAGGATGGAGGGAACCAGGAAATGTTGGTGAGTCTTGCTGCAAGCCAGAGGAACTTGGCAGCACACTCCTACATGGGAATGGAATTCTTCCCTGCTCACTGCTGGGGTAGCCTTTAAACAAATAAATAAGAGGACCAGTCAGACTGAAACTAGTTCTCCACCCTGGCGTGGAATCTGCTGGATTTTGAAACTGCTGGTAAGATGATTTCTGTTAGCCCTTCTTAACTTTCTGGTCACTGGTGGGAGATCTGTGTCGGGTGGGAGTTGGGGTGTAGTTGTAATCTTGGAGAAAGAGGATCGAGCCTGCTTCTCTGAGAGCAGCCAACACAAGAACTTCCAATTCAGGTAGCAGAGGAAGAGCAGGACAGGCAGGAAGCCTCTGCATTGTACCAGCCTGGGCTGCCACCTGGCTTATGACAAAAGGTGGTCTGAAACCTTGATAAAGTCATGGTGTCTGCCACCAGCTTCACAGGGGTCATCACGAGGTTGTTCAAAGTGAGGAAGGTGTACTCCAGTGGTGCCCTTCATCTTGTGTAAGAAGGGTTTTACAGAGCTCAGTGCCGTCAGAGCACCACTCCTTGGTAGTGCCATCCTCCTCACACCACTGACACCAGCTTTAGGGAAAAAAATCTGTCCATTGACTAGCAATTTCCAAGGGGCATCTTGAAAAGGGGCATGAAATACACCAAAGAGGTAATTTAGGTGGTGATCATCTAGGTACTTTAGGAGAGGTCCTCTATAGTGGAGCAGAGAGGAGCTGCCTCACGTCCCGGGATGCTGCCAGGGACAGTGTGCACAGTGTCTTTGGGGGGCAGCACCTCTGGCTCCCTGAGTGCGAGTCCATCATCAGCTCTCCCCACCAAGGCACGGAGCAGCTGCGGACTGGGCGAGACCCAAGGAGTCAGGAGACTCCTGAAAATCTTGAGAAACACGGATGTTGTGCAGCACAGTCTTGCATACTCCTCTGGCTTTTGCTTGTGTTCAGGCTACCCGGTGTGATGGCAGCAAGCTGATATTTCTTTGCCTATTTTTTTAGGTGGACATGAGTTTCTGCCCCTTGGGAGAGATGCACTTATCCCTTAGTGGATGTGTGTGGCACAGCCAGACATTTTGTTTTCTACCTCATATTTGGGTGTCAATTCAGGGATGTTTGCAAGCACAGAACCCATTTAAAACAATGTACAGTTTTTGTTCCTTTATCAGAATCACATAATAGATTCCCTCTTTCTAATATAATTTGCAACTAAAAATAATTTATAAATTGCCAGCCAAAATGCAAGTAATTGCTAGAATAGGGATAGAATACTAGAAAAGTATACATGTGTGCTTTAAAAAAATCCTTTTGCCTCAAAATTTGAGCCAAAAAGAAAATTAATTTAGCATCTTAACATTTCATTATCTCTTGAGTAGAGATGATTTTATTTTCAAAATTCTGTGTCACTGGATAATCAAATTTCATTTTTAGATCACACTACAGCTGTTTAAAGTTGTAAAATAGAAATTAGTGAAATATGCTGGCTTTTACAAGGATATGTTGTCTGTGAGGATGAAGTAAAAATAAAGATAGTGAAAAAGTGTATATTGGGCTGCTTCTTGATGCAGTCTCTGCCACAGCTGACTTCCAAACATCTTGGCAATCTTCACCTTCAAGAATTTTAGTGATTCAGTGTCACTCCAAAAATTTATTTTTTTTAACCCGATTTTACTAAAAGACTATCTTGACAAATTCACAAGAAGGAAAAGGTTACACAGTGTTGTGGTTTAACCCCAGCCAAAGCCAGGACACACAGTCAAGTAAGAATTCATTCCTTGGTTATACATTGCTTCGTTCCTATTTTTATAGAAACAGATGAAACTTAAATTCCAGAGCATGATGCTGATGAAAGCGATAGTCTAGTCACAAAAGTTTGTTGGTTTTTTTTTTCCCCCCTGGTTGTGTCTCTTTTTCCAATCGATGTTTATTTGTATTGCTGTCTGAATTGGTTTTGGACACTGACCTTGTGACGTTTCCCTAACTTGAGACCTCTCAAAGTGAAAGACAGTTTCCTTAAACCCCAGAAGGAAACAAATTAGATGGGACCGGGTGTTTAGATCACATTGTGCAACAAAACTGAAGGGAAAAGTCTTTGGCTTAGCTCCAGGCCAGCTGTGGCTCCTCGGATGTAGCTGACTCAGAGCATATCAGACAGTTCGTGCTGGAAGACATGGTGACGGAGTGGTTTGGGAAAGGCTTCCAACTTGTGTTTGAGCAGACAGGGAGAAGAAAAATAGTGCAAACCCAAGGCATTTCTTCTATAATTCAAAATAACCTGTGTGATGGGGTCCCACAGGTTAAAACACGTAATTACAATACTGAACAGTTATAGTTTGTGCCTGAGTTGCACTGGCCAAAGCTTCCGGACTCATGTCAGGAGTTGGGCTGTTAAAGTGGCTGGAGGCCACAGTCTGTTGTGCTTCCATTTGGAGCTTGCTGAAGCCATCCCTAAAAATAGATACCTACCTCTGAGTCACAAATTACCAGTCTGAAAAGAAATTAGATTAGTAGCTCTGAACTTTGAGTATGTTGGGAGCCTTCCCCAGGATGTGTTTTGGGGAGAGGGTCCTTGTCACACATGAGTACCCTTGGGCTTGGCAACACCTTGGACTGGGGGCTGTCTGGGTTGCTGTGTGCTCTGATTTCTCCCTGGTAAATTCTTTTGTGGTATCGTCACTTTGAATATGAGTTTAATGCCAAAAGAGCTAAGACTCAGGGCTGTCCGTGAGAAGCAGCAAATTCCTGCTCGTAGTTATTGCCTGTGCACCATGAACACACAGCATTGCTCCCTCCCTGTGTGAGGGATATGACAGTAAGAAATTGGAGGAAAAATCCTCATAGATTACTTTTGGCATATGTTGTCTCCATTCCACCTCAAGGATGCTGCCTGAAACACCGTTTTTCCTAAAAATTAAAGTGCTCCTTTGCATAGAAAACTGAAGGTCTTAAAAAAGTTAATCTCTGTTGGTCTACGTCATACTGTGTCTTTTTGGCAGAGGATCTAAGAGTGGGACTCCTTCATTTGGAACACTGGGCTGATTGATAGGTGTAAATAGTATTTGCTTCTCATTTGTTCCACCCAATTTAAAAGAGACAGTGGAAGGGTTGAGTGGCTTGCCTCTCTCAGGTGCATGATTTGTTCCACACAGTTACTCTCTCTTGACATTGGCTGTACTAGTGACTAGAAAGGGGAGGTCTAGCTGCTGGAGTAACTACACCATTTGTTGAGGAAAAAAAGTTAGTATGGAAAATATTTAGCCCTGAGCCTTAGAGCTGTGGAAAGAAGTTGGCTGTTTCTTTAGGAAAATGAGTGCTTTCAAAGAACAAACAGATGATTTCCAACACCCTTCTCTTCTGATAAATAAAAATATTGACAACAAAGTTTTTCAGACTCCCTGCTTGTGTAGTTACCCTGCTGGCGGGGGGGGCAGGCCCGTATTCTCAGGGTCATCTGTGTCCCACCTTCCCGGTGCAGCAGCACCCAGGCGCACTTTGCAGAGCACTCCACTGGCTCAAACCTGGGTGAAGCTGTGATTTCTGCATGGGGTTTTCCAGAGCATCCCAGAGGAGACCTGCAGTTATGATTCAGATCTGGGGTGTGACAGGCTTTGGTTCATCTGGATTCTGGATACCATTCAAAACAGCTTGTAGTTTAGCAGCTCAGATTGATTTTTCTTTTCTTTTTTGGTTTGTATGACATTCGTGTTCAAGTCCTTCCTATCAGAGCTGTTGGTGCATTTATGAAATCAGTGTATTCAGAAACAATTTGCTTAGTTTATGTACCGTAATACATATGTTTTCCCATCAGTATATTAAGGCACTGGATAAATACGTGACTATTTTGTAAGAATTCAGTTCTGTTTCCTAAAGTTATTGTACGGATCTTCTATTAACCTTCCTATGCAAAGCAAGTCTGTAGCTGGAATTCATATTAAAGGAAACATCCAGCAGCAAAATCCATTTCACCTCTGCAACTGTGTTTACCATTCTTAATAATAGTGGTTACATATCTGTGGTTCAGCTTTGCAGTTCCCCACATATGTTAAGCATACTATTTCCTGTTATACTTTAGTTGGCAAAAATAAAACTGACATTTTTCACACAACTTGGTTTTTATTTGCTAATATCTGTATAAGACACTGGATTTACTGACAGAATGTTTCAGAAGGACATCTTGCTTCCTGCAGACCTGAAGCCTATAGAAGTTTAAAGTACTGAGGAAAGACTGACATCCTTCTCCTATGCTGACACCTTCAGCACTGTTAATAAAGCTCTGCTGACTGTGGGGACAGACAGCAAGAAGCAGGACACACCCTCACTTCCCTGAGTTAACTGTGGGCAGCACCTCAGAAATGACTGCAAATGCTTAATTAGCTGGGTAGACGCCCTCTGACTGTCCCACCCTGCGGAAACGAGTTTGTCTCTGGACTTCCGAGGTCACTGTTGCAGCTTTTGAACACAAGCTGTGGGAAGCACACCGCTGGTTTTTGTCTACTAGACCCTGAGAAAGGGTGGGTTTGGACGTCCAAAAGTCCAGATGCTGTCTCTGAGAGCTGTGAGAGAAGGAAAGGAAGTCAGGGACAGACAGCAGCCTAGGTAGGAGCCTCTTGCAAGGGAAAGTGGTACAGGATGGAGAATGGAGAGAAGAAGTACAGACAAAGCTGCTTCCCATCCTATTCACAGCAGGGCCCTTCTGCCTGAGCTTGGTCTGAGGTTTGGTGTTGCAAGGAAAAATTCCAGACACATTACTCATTTATGTTAGAGTCTGTTGACCTGATAGTGTAAGCTGGGAAAACAGACTTGAAACAAAGAGGCCAGACATGAGTGAACAGAATGGTAATGACTTTACAGTAAATCGTGTCGTTCTGAGGAGGTTAATAATATGCCCATATTTTACTGAATATATTAAAACTCTTAGTTAAATATTGTATGTTACTGGAAGGGAAATAAAATTTTATTTAAGTGGGAGCATTTTAATTTTATCACATTTCCTTTGATTTCCTTGAAGTCTCCAAAATTGATTTTACAGGATTCTCAAAGTTGATAGCATATATGGAGTTTTTCTAGGTTTGCTGCTGAAAAAAAGAAAGCAAGGCTTCAAGATTAACATAGTTAAAAACCAAGCCCTGCCAAAACTTACACATGTGCAGTTGAAAGCCTGCAAGTATTCTCCATGCACTAATTCAAACTACTCACATGAGTAAAGTTAAGAGCTTAATTGCATGCAGGTATTGTTTCCTCAAAATTAAGTAATTTGGTTTCTGAGACTGTGAAGACCTGGTGTTATGCAGCTCCCATGACCCCTGAAATAAGAAAGCATTGTAAAGACTGCATAAAATGACTTCTTTTGTTAAAATATTACTGAGATGAATGCTCCCCTCCCCACTCCGATCGATATAATCTGAACGTTACATCATTTCATCTAAAAGAGCTGCAGGTTTATAAACTTCTTTGTGCAGAGCCATATGAAATGAAAACTAATGAGGTTCAAAAGGTTTCTGAACATTTCAAAAAAAGTTTCATTTTAGTTTCCCATCTGGAAACTACCAGATTTGAGGGGGGAAGGGCTCTTTATTTTTTCCACAAGATCCTCTTGAGATCTTTTGTTACTGTGAATTCGCCCTCAAGAACCCGCAGAGGGTCTATTCCCAGATGTTTTCCCACATGCCTTTCAGAACAAACCCCCAGGAGTTTTCCCACCCCCTTCCCCATGGTCCCTGCCATGGCACAGGTTAATGCGGGGGGTGAATCCCATTTTGTGCACGGGGCTGAGTTGTAGCAATAGCTTTTTGCAGCACCAGCTGACTGGCACTGGTGCGCTGTGGGCAGGGCTGTGTGGAGGCACCAGTGGCTCCTGGTTCCAGCCACCAACCTGCTGGTGCTATTCACCCTCCTCTCTCAGGCCCCAAGGGTCATTCCTGTAAATACACCTTCTTTCCTTGCTTATTGTTTGGGTTCACATCCTTTATAAAACCTCAGGGTTGGACATCTTGCATCAATTTCAACTGAGACCACATTTATCTCTTTCCTGCGAAGTGATTTTTCCCTGTAAGCAGTTGTGAGTCCAGTTATAGACGACCTTCTTTCCTGAGTGATATTGTCAACTGTTCTTTAATTCTCATGCGTCGCCTCCTGATGAAAAGCATTTTCTCAGACGCCTCATCAGGCCAGTGTCTGTCCCTTCCTCGTGGGACAGGAGTTCTCTGATGACAGGGCTCTTCCATTTCAGGCTAAATTACTCTATTTAACATCTGCTGGCTCCCTGGAGCAGTTAACTTTTAAAATCTCTCCCCAGTTTCCATAAGATGGCTGGTTTTGTGTCACAGTTCTGGCTCCTGGGAGACTTTTTTTCTTTCAGTTGCAACAGCCAGTACTCTCAAAACATTTAAACAGAGGGTGCTTGTGATCTACTTGTGACAGAAACCCCAACTTAAGCCAAGATCCTTTTAGGTGTGTATTTTCAAGGTTGAATATTGATTTTTGGGGTAGGCAGTTTTGTCCCCCAAACTTAAGCTATCTTAAAGTTGTTCTGAATTTTTGGAGTTCAGTGACGGGAGTTCATCCTCCAGGGATCCTGGCATTATCCCAGAAAAAGCTGTTTCAAGTCTCGAAGCAAACAAAATGCTTTCCCTTCCGCTTGCAGCCCTTCCTGCTGTGTGTGGACTTTCACGCAGATAGTGTGTGCTGAGGCTGGAGGTGGGAAGACAAGTGAGGTGCACGGAGTCTACCACAGAGACGAGTATTTTTCCTAGCCCACCCATGGTGGAGGGAAGCTCTCTGCCTGCTGCCTTTCTCTGTGCTAAAGAGGGGGGAAACCCCTGCCATCACTGAAAAATGCATCTCCTCACAGGTACTAGTTAACTCATTTAAATGTCACTTAGCAGGCATGTAGACACAAACCTGCTGTTTAAAACACTCTAGCTGCTCGTAATCACTGCAGGGGGAGTAAAGGCAACTGTAATGAGCCTGTTGGATCAAGAATTACTCTTAGGAGTGTGTTTCTGCCTGCTTCTACACACTGGTAAATACAGAGAAATGCCCAAGCTAAAGAGCAATAGCTTGGCTGCCCACTTTGCCAGTGCTAGTGCTGCCCAGAGCCGGAGTAGCAGCTGCCTTGTGAGCTGGGATCAGGGCACATGTAGCAGTGGCTGTGGGTAAGGGAAGGTAACAGACCATCCCAAAATATACCTCCCCTTCCTCCCTGGGGGCAGCACCAGCACCAGCCAGGCTACGTGAATCTGGGCTGCACTACCTCTTCCCTAAATCTATGAAATTCCATTTTCCTTGACTTTGCATGCCCCCCAGCTTCACTGAAGAATCAGCCTCGTGAAGTTAGTGTATCTGCGAGAGTGTGACAGCACTCGTGGGTGGCCAACCTCCTCCTTCCAGTCCTGCTCCGTACAAGTGAGCCTGACTTATCTGTCCTCTGCCCATGTCTGCCCCAGCTGTAGTCTGGCATCTGCCTTTTTCCCCTCCTCCCACTGAAGTTCATGTCTCATTGTTCTTACAAAGCTCCAAGTTATTCAAATCATCTGCATTTAGGATGTATGGCTCCTGATACCTGTTAGCTTCTTGTCATTCACAGATAGCTGTCAAATTCACATATTCCACCAATAAATAACACAGAATAAGTAATGTCACTGATAAATAGGGTGAATGGCATTCACTCAGCGCTGATACGGAGGGAGATGACCTGATCCTGCTTGCTGGCTTGCTGCAGCACCCCCTTAATGACTTGCTGCTTCCGGGATGTCAGCTGGGTTTATATTCACCTTTACTGTGCTAATAAGTAGACAATAGTTCTTTGCTTTCTGTGAGCCACCTCCATGTCAGAGATTTTGTTAAAACCTGACAAATGACTGCTATTCTGCCACAGAAGTCTTCATTTTTACTAACTGTGCTCAGCAACTGCTAAGCTGAAAAAGAGCAATCACTGGAGTAATAGGTCCTAAACACAGAGTTAGTGTTTGCTACATGACTAAAAACTGCAAACAAGAGCCATAGGTGACTCACTGTAACACTTTGGTGTGATGTGTTTCCAGAGGTTTGGCAGCCAGTAGAGCACTATAGATGGCTCAATATATGACTGCAAAGGAAAATAAATTAAGTAGCAGGAAACCAAGGAGAAGCTTGAAGCAAGATGCTGATAAAATTACAGCAGAGATGAAATCCAAGCACTCTCTGAAGAGCTGAGTAACACGTATGGTAGAACTGTTAATGTACCTGACACAATACTTTTAAAAGCAAAATCCTGTTCATTTCCTCCAGTAGATTTGTTTCATAGCAAACAGGACATGTAGTCAGAACAGAGTATTTAAGGCATTGCAAGATGTGCTGGCGAGTGGCCAGTGGCTGCCTTTCCTCCCGGCTGGCCTTGGTGCTGGGGGTGAGGAGCTGGTGGCCGGCAGGATGCTGTCTGATGTAAGCAGCTGCAGGCAGGGCTGCCAGGGCTCCTGGGCCTGGGGTCCCAAGGGCTCCTGCAGGACCCTGGGGTCCCAAGGAGGCCTGCTGGCCTGCACCCCGCTCGGAAACGGCCTGAGCCTGCGGGACTGGCCAAGGGGCCAGCCAGATGCTGCACCCCAGCAAGCCAGGACCGTAGTACATCTGAGCAGTGATTTAGAGAGCAGCTATGCCGTTGCCTGGCTTCTCCCTTTGTCTGGCAGAACCTCTCTGCAGCTCTTGAGAGAGTTTTCTTTCCTTTTATTCACCTGATTTCCTCATGCTCTTCCTTTTCTTGCCTGTGGCTCCCCTTTGGTCTGGATTGCATTTGACCCCATGCCACTGGCTGCCTCCCTGCCCTCTGTGGCCAACCCCGTGGTGGTCCCTCCCCAGTTTGGGCTCTGTGCCACTTCATGGAGATCTGGGGAGCAGCAGAAGAGAGGGACAGCACAGGCCCATGGTCACTGCTCTCCTCAAGTATCACGCATAACACATGTATGTTTGTTAGCCATGGTATGGCCAGCAGAGCTCTGTTGCTCGGCTGTGGTTTCACAGGCCGGAGTTTTACAGTGAATCATGTTTGAGCATATAATTGCTTTATGTTGTAGTAACAAATCAGGTTGGACAATGGAGCCCAAATGATAAAGTACCTAATAAAGACAAGGGAAAAATCAGATTCTGTTGCATATTTGCATTTATTAAGTTGAGGAGGAGCAGAATTAAGGCATTTATTCTCACTGCTGGTATTTTTTTTTCCAGCAGTCAAAGCTGGAAAGTAAGACCACTGGTACTGTCAGAACAGGTATTACAGTCACTGGGGAGAGATAAGGAAAAAAAACAACAACCAACCAAACAACAACAACAAACCAGAAAGCAGAGTTTGGGACTGTTATCTCAGCTGCAAATTGTATCTGTCCTGAGAAGCAGTGGCTGGAGACAGCAGTGACGCAGAAGGAGGTGTAGCCCTGCCTGCACGTGAGCCTCTCATGTGTGACCGAGAACCCATCATAAACAGATGGAGAACAGGTTAACAGTCGTACTGGCCAATGAAGTTGTTTGATTGAAGTACAGATGGTTGTAGTGACAACATATTCCCTGGTTATTTTATTCTTGATGCAAACTAGCTCCTCTAGAAGTTGCTGCTGTGAAATTTTGCCCTCCAGAATTAATCCCCAAGCACTCCAGAATGAGCCAGAGCAAGGCAGTCACTACTCCCAGGGACCTTTGCTTGCAGCTACTGCGGGGGCTCTCGGCAGCCCGGCAGCACCCGAGCCTGAGTGCTCAGCACTGGGCAACACAGCATGAATGCTCCCCACAGGGTTGCACAAAATGCCAGGAGGTAGAGGTTAAACCCACGTGGGGAACCGTGAGCACAAGTGACTCTTTTCTTCTGCTTTATTTTCTAAACAGCTTCATTTAGAGGAGGTGTCCCTTGTTTCTCTAGGAAATTGTGTCCTCAGGCATGGAGAATTTTTTTTTTTTTTAGGGTAGGCAAATATCACGAGCATTCATTTTAAATCTGCTGGGTTTATTTTTAGACATGGGGCATTAATGAAACAAAAACATTTCTTGGATATATAAAAACACTCTTCCTCTTAAATGATATGCAATGTACTAGTATAGATTAATACCGTAAAGGAAAACAAATAACAGCAAATAGCATTTCTAATTGGTCTTCTGGACACTTGAATATTAGAGAGAATTAAGTGCTCTGGAATATTTTTAAAGGACAATGCTACTGTTTTCTGATGGTACTTTACATTTGTCCACAATGACTTGTTTGTCTGTTTGGCAAAACCACATCTAATGGCCTGTGAGTCAAGCTCTGTGGTAGACCTGCAGTGTTTCCTGAAAGTGCACACATGAGGAGCCTCCCAGGGACTCCATGCCCCACGTTTTCTCAGAAAACAAGTTCTACCAGTGGGACTTTTTGAAGAAGAAAATTTCTCAGGTTAAAATAAGACTCTTTTCGTGTCCTTGGAGGGTAGGTCCTTCCCCTGTCTTGTTTTTGAATCTGGTGCCTCCTGCATTACAGCCTCTAGCCCACTTCTCTGTGTCCTCAGGCAAGCCACCATCTCTCCACCACCACTGAGGCTTCAGGGTGCTCCCTGCTTCTTCCAGGAGTATGCCAAGCCCTCAGGGGGTTGAATCATCTCTGTTCTTTGTCACTCTCATCCAAATTGTGGGAGCCCTGAGCTCTCTGAGGAGGGAGAGCTCCCCTCTCTTCACAGAGGATCCAAAGTGCAAGAGCGAAGGCAAAGCAAATTGGCAGCTCCCCTCCATTACCTGTATGTCCAGGCTGAGAGCAAATACACAAAACCGAGCTGGGCCACTAAATTTTGTTATGTGGATTACTCCCTCTTTTGCAGAATGACTGTTTAGTGCATTTTTAGAGCTGAATTTTGGGGCCTCCCTGAAGTAAGGGCATGGAAAAGTGATGGGAGTGAAGATGCCACCATGGATCACCATGGTAGTTGTGTTGTCTCTTGTATGTTGCCCCTTTGTAGTGAGAGATCATGGCATTTGTGTTTGGGGGGGATAAATACAAATTGTTGTCAATCTAGTGTAGAAACTTGAAACTACTTAGTAATATCCGGCTGCACAAGGTTGTTTCTTTGCAAGTTTATTTACATTTGTTTTATAGTCAGAAGCATGAGGAAGTGCACTGTGGAAGGCAACCAGAGCAGCTCTCGATCTGCTGGTATGGGTTGAAGTGCTTAGAAAGTAAAATTGCTTTTCTATTTTTTCTCTAAATAATTGAATGGAGGAAAAAACCCTAACATCTTTGTCTGTAAAGACTTTGTTTATATGAAGGAAAGTTTACACAGCTTGTAGAGAATTAATTTATAGGAAATTAAACCTCTGTATCTTCTTCATCTTATATACACTGTCTCATTCCAAATCACACCACCACTTGGGTTAAAACTTTAGGGTTATCAGGAAGGTTTCAGGTTTCAGAAAGAAATGCTTTTAATCTTAGATTGAGAAAAAATTAGTAGAATGAAGAAATGTTTTATCTTACTTTATAGACTTTTTAGAGGAGCTTGATTTAGTTAATCAGTAAGTCCACTTTGTCCTACTCTTTGTTGTGGGACACAATTAAAATTGGTGCCACCAGGTGCAGCTGGGAGTTTATTTTGTGCTGGCCTTGCTCTGGCAAAGGTGGGCAAGGGCTAAGTTGGTCTCAGCTGGCAGCAGCCCTGCTGCTGAGTTTGGGACATGGATGCTGTAGAGATGCTCCGCTGTGCTGGGCAGGAATGGGGAGGCATGGCCAATTTGTGGCCACGGGAACTGGGAGAGCTGTCAGAGTCATAGGAAAGCAGCATCAAAGTGACAGCCTGGGCTCTGTCTGCCGCTTCCCACCAGCTAGTGGAGGGTCAGGAAAAAGCCAAACTTTCCAGTCAAAACTAAAAGGGAAGCTTACAGTGTTTGGGGTCACTTTAGGAATGTAAAGAAGACAGACTCCTGAATGAACTTTTTATATCCTATGATCCTCTGCCTCTGCACATCCTGCTCCCGTGGGCAGTGGGAATTACAAAAGCCTGAACTATACTTGTACTATTTTTAGGTCAGGCTGCAGCAAGAGGTGCTGGACATTTTATGGGAGAGCACATTTCCATGGGGCTTCAAAAACATTTGTTTTTATCCATAAGGCTTGGACAGATGCCAGCTGCCATCTAAAGTCTCTGTGTAGGTGCAGCAGTTAGCTGACACAGGTATGTTTGTGCTCATGAAAGGTACTTGTCATAAATGAACATGGTACCTAAACTAAAACTGCATCCAAGGACACTTGAAATCTCTGGCCAGTGAAGATGTTTTGGTGAACGTGCAACCCTTCTTGAGGTGCAGAGGAGGAGTAAATGAATCCAAGGGTTCAGGTGCACACTCAGAAGTGGCTCTGCATGGCTTTGGGAAGCTGCTGGGCTGCACGATGCTGTGAGCTCTTAGCACTCCACGCTGCTGCCACATGGGACTCTGAGCATGGCCGGCTTACCAGCCCTTCTGTGGTGCCACGTGAAACCTCCTGGTGGTAAAAATCTTCTTCATACCTGGAAGTAAAACCCCAGTTGGGTTCATGTGATAATCAGGAAGGAAGCAAAAGTGTCATTTCAGTGTTCTCAGTAGATTTTCCTTGCCTTCCCCAGGGAGTTCAAGTGTTTTCTTGGACTTGACTGGCCTCTGCAGCTCTCCTGGCCTTCCTTGTTTAGCCTGACACAGCTTGAAGTTTTCCACTGAACCATTACCAGGCACTCATGGTAGCATCCACTCCGCCTTCCACTCCATTCCCGCGCATCCCCAGGTTGTGGATGTCTTTTAAAACCAAACTAAGAGCAATGATAAATAAATAGTGCAATCCAGGACTCCTGTGAGAGAGAAGGGTACAGACTCAGTAATAATAAGGGTCAGAAACATAAAGGAAAGACAAACAGGAAATAATGGGGGGTACAGGTCGGGACGCAGCAGGGGTTGGATGTGACTGGGACATGGAAGTGGCAGCCACATTGCCAGCTGATGGCTGACAGAGCTGGTGGCCTCTGATCCAGATGGTAGCGCGTCATGGTACTCTTGTTGCATGGCCTTTGAGTGGTGGGGGCCCTTGTGCCAAAGAGAAGTCTGTGTGGTACTGCTGTGCTGCCCCAAAGGATCACCCCAAAAGCAAGGTCAAGAGGTGCCGGCAGTTCCACATGGAGACTTGTTCTCCTGCAGACTGTGCTGGAGGTCTGCCATGGAGTCAGTCCAGCACATCTCATGAGTACTGAATTCACTGCATTTTCTAAAGAAGAAAAAAAATTAGATTTATTTTCAAGATAGATCATCATGTCTTTAACTTTTTTTTTTTTTTAAATAAAGACCAGTGCATAGAGGGAGGGAACCTCTGCCACACAAAATCAATATCAATTACTACTCTGTAAAAGACTAGGCCACGCATACGCGCTGTGGCAATGCCCAAACCGAATCCCCTTTGTGCAGGGAGTACTTAGCTCTTTCATAGCATTTGTGGCTGTAGTGGTAGTTGAGCTATTACAGGAACAATTGATGAGGCTAGCTGACGTCAATACTTGAAAAGAACTTCACCTGTTTTAGAAGTAAAAATAAAAATGGATGTCTGTTAAAAATATAATTTAAGGTAATCAGAATGCCATATAATAAGAGCTCTGTTGCACATAATTGGCACTCCTCTCTCATTTAGCATTACAGTTTGTCTGTATTCAGTTTCCTCACATGGTTTGATTATTGCTTTTGATTATTACTATCTACATCTAATGACAAATAAACTCCTGGTTTTTTTCCTCAACCCTTTCAAAATGACCTTGTGCCATTTTGCATTTAGAGGGAAAATACACATGTATCTGGCTGGACAACATCCTAGATAAGTTTTGCAGTCACAGATTGCTACTTCAGTCAGTATTCAGGCTGTTTGGCTGGTCAGCTTTGGTGAGCAGCCACATGCGAGCACAGGGAAAGATGCAGGATTTCACCTCAGAGGTAAATCTCTCGTACCACACTGGCACTTTGGTGTTTCAGGGTTAGTGGTCTTCTGTCAAGGCCAGGCTGCAATTCAGCATTTTAGGCTGAACACCAGAGGCCCCATCCTACTCCCCTAATCTAATGTGTCACCCAGTATTTCCCTGGATCTCCTGAAGTGTTCTGCAAAACTCAGTACAATACTTGAGATCCCAAAGTTACTGTTTAACATTGCAGTTACTACCTGAAAGCTCACCAAAGGATGGGTTGAAAGGAAGGTTTTAAACCCTTCCAATTAATGGTTAAAGAGCCTTTCAAGCTGTAACGAAAAGTAACTTTTGTCATTGTCCCCAGACATGGCAGAGCTCCCCTTGCTTGGCCACCCAGAAGTGTTGTTAGAAGAACAGGAAAGGTAAGGGAGTGACAAACTGTGGATGGGCATGGATGTGAGCTCCTTTCACCCGCCTCGGCTCAGGTGGGAATTTCAGAGGCACCAGGGTTCTTCTTTCCCCCGGTGCTGGCTGCAGCCTCTTCTGCTTCTCTAAAGGCAGGCTGACCTCTCTGTTGCTCTATGAGTTTGGGCAGGGGAGAGTTTCTTTTACAACCTTCCTTCACCAGAACACTCTTCCCCCACAGCCCTCCATTGCAGCACTAGCTGCTTGTGTTATCACAGTTCGCCCCCAAATAATCTGTTACTTGGGTCTCTGTCCAGGGAATATTAATTTGAAAAAGAGGATCAACAACTTTAACAGCTTTCCTTTCCTGTGCCAGCTGCTGTAATTTCTCCTGTCACCTCCGAGAATCTTCACTCAAGAGTGAGACCAAGCTGTGCAGAAAAGGCAAGGAAGTCCTTTGTTTAAAATGGGTTCTGCTTAAGGAATGCTCCCCCTCCCCAAGCAAAGGCTGAATTCTCTCCTCGGGTGTGTAGAAAGGGCCAGCTGAAATATGTATATCTAAGTACCATATTTTTCTGAATGTTGAATCTTACAAGATTTTTGATGAGATTACTAGATGACCTCTTAAAGCCCTTTCCCACCCAATTATTTATTATTCTGGGTTGCTCTAAGATTTCATAATGGCTCCTTTATGACTCCTTACATAGTTTACTTGCTATTGAAGTTAAATGAATTGCTTAGTAAATTCCTGGATGCCCCTTTTTATAACTCAATTGAGTGCTGTATTTTGTGGCTCTGAAATCCTCTGGCACCTCATCTGTTCTCCATGAACTTTCAAAAATCACTGCTCGAGGTATCGCACTTCCCTCTCCTAGCTCTGTTAGCAATCTCCGATGCTTGTCATTCAGTCCCATGGGTTTATAAATACTTTCCCAGGAATTCTTTTCATCTCTCCTTTTGATTTTCTCATAATTCAACCGAATCATCTGTAGAATCCAATCCTCAAAGTTGTTCCCCTCCCCGCCATCCTTGACTGTAAAAAGGCAGAAGTAATTGGTGTAGAGACCTCAGTTTCCCCACGTAGGAGAAAAGCTCTTCATTAAGGCTGTCAGCTAAGACCCAGAAAGACTAATTCCTGCTATGAATCGAGCAGCTTTTCTGCCCATGATTTCAAACAACACGTTGGTCAGATAGCACACAAATTACCCTTCTATAAAGGAAAGTTGTTGGTGAACTATAAAAAAATATTCAGTCTGAATATCAAGACTGTCAGTGCTTGAAGAACTGACTGCTCTGACCACATCTGATTTGATAATTTTGCTTCAAAATTCAAGTTCCAGCAGCTCATTAGCAGATCAAGTGGGCTATAATAAAATGAGATTAGACAAGTTATTGTCAGAATTGGAAGAATACTAATAAAAAGCCCATAACACATGTAATGATCCAGTGATCACAAATGTTTTGAATTCCATTGACAAGAACACTGATAATGATATAAATCTGATCAAATCTTTAGTGAACAGGGCTTAGTAAAGAATATGTAAGCAAAAGTTCCCTTGAAAGTGTGAACAATCTTAAGTAATTTGGACAAAACTGTAATAAAATAAATAATTATTCAGATTAGTTTTACATGGTTCCCATATGCCACAAGCTAATGTGTAGTTGAAGGCAGTTCTTTATTGTATAAAGGTAGATTTAAGCAAATGAGAAACAGGTTTAGCAGCAATCAAAAAATTAAATTAAAAAAATGAAAGAATTCCTAGTTATCAGGGGCACTTTTGTTGAGGGAATCTTGTGACAATAAGCCATATGGACCAATCATATTTCTGACTATGTGCTGGTCTCAAAACACTCTGGCCTGTAGCAGAAGCTGTTTAACTCTGCTCAAAACCCTTCCTGCACGTTTACAGTCAGAAAAACTTCCATGTGATCTAGAGAAGAAAGGCACTGAGGTCCTGATTCTACGCACACGCATATGTTTACACCCATGAATTAGAGTGGGAACATTCATGTGCAGAAAGCTTAGCATATGTGTTAATCTTTGCAGGACTGACATGCCCAGTCCTGATACAGATCCTTGATGGAGCTTGCTTTCCTGCCAAGTGTTTATCCTAAGCTCCAAATGGGCCAGTCCTCCCTCACGGCAGGGTGTGAGCTTCCCCCACAGCAATATCTGCCTGCAGAGAGAGATTTCCCACAGCAGCTCCAAAAATATGTCCTTAGGAGAATACTTTTCCCCACCTTCTGCAAGTCTCAACCCATGTGACTTTCAAACTTTTTTCTTATGCTGCATCCCTCCTTTATAGTAGAGAACATCACTGGCTGGTTTTTCCCTTTCAGGCTTTTCCAGAGACTTGCCCTTCCCATTTCAGTAGCTTTTCAGTATAGTTGATCTCCACCTATGCATATAGGGTGCAGTGGAGTTTAGTGTCATCCATCCATACTTACAGACTTCAAGTTTGATCTAAAATTGGCAAAAGTGGAGGAGGACTTTTATAGAAATAACCAATGCTTATTTAACCAAATATTATTTCTGTTTCTGGACTCCAATAGTTACAAGTAACAATAACTAGATTATTAGATTTCACCAAATACAGGCAGTATTTTGATGTGTGGGTGTCAGTTGAAAAATAGACCATGATCTTTAGAAGAGCCCATGCTGTGATGCTTCTGAATAGTCTGAATCCACACCATCTTTGAGTTCTGCTCCTGTGATCACAGCTCTGTCCATGTCCTCCCTGGTGTGTCCCTTATCTTTGAATAATTTTATTGTGAGAAATCCTATCTAGTAACAAACAATATTTTGCTGAGGTCTTCAGTAAAGCACTCGTCATTTTCCCTCCTTCTTCCTCCCCCACACTTTCATTTGCTTTCACACTTGCAAATGTCTCTTCTACGGCTGATCACTTACTTTTAAATATAAAATAATGGAAATCTAGCTGGCAGATTTGCCCGAGAGAGATTGTAGGTGCTTAAACAAAACCATTGCACCCAAAGACCATACTGAGTGAGTGATGCACACCTTCACCAACTGATGTTTACAGCTGAAATATTGCTGAAATATTTGCTGTGTATGTGAACCACAACAAACTTTCCATTGCCTATGTAAACAAAATCCTCTGCAATCCTGTGCATCTGTACAACAGATACCAGGAAATAGCCATATTCATGAAGGTAATTGAACTTTTTTTTCAGTTAGCCATTTAAATGGTACTTAGTAGAAAAGCTGAATTGAAATCCAGGCACCAGGATTTTCTAAACAGGATGATAATAGAAATTCTGCAATGTATTTAAACCTATGTCATTTGTATTCCTAGAAGTATCACAGTTTTTTGAGCTTCCTAAAAGTGTGAAGTGTGTCTCTGTTTCCCACATACATTACTCCATAGACATAAGTCATCTGTTAGAGTAGGCTCTATAATAGTCTGAGAAGTGCCTCTGTACCTAGCATGTTTGTTTTGGCATTTGTGCTCCAAGCAGATGCGTGGGAGGAGGGGGCGATGGCTGTCCAAGGGGCCTGTGACACTTGGGGACAAGTAAGTAAAATCAAGACATTTGTGAGGTAAAAGTCTACTCTCCCAATCCTCTCATCTTTTATAAAGACAAGTGGACCGACAAATCTGGGTGATGGGAATAGCCAGATTTGTGTGTATGTTACGTGCATCCACATGACTTCGGCCCCAGGACCTTTGCTTTGGCACCCTACAAGCTTTTCTGCTCTATTATTAAGCAGCACAGCACAATGATTACTTTCACAGTAATCACAGTAAAAAAAGAAGCAGGCGTAGGACACACAAAATTGCAGCCCTTACCCCTGGCTGCCATTTGTCCAAACTAAGAGACATCCCAGTGCTGGGCTAAGGATGTGCATGACGTGTTTCAGAGTGCTTTACTAACAGCTAAAGCCAAACTCTTCTGTTGTGGACTGCCTGAGGAATATGCTGCCCAAAGCCATAAGTCTGCTGCTTAGCCCAGGATCTTCCCCTTAGGGATGCAGGCAATGGTACAGTTAACAGGTAAATGTCACACAGGGACCAAAGAGGAGGAATTCTCAGAGTACTGTGTTTTTAATTCAGTCATCCTGTGAGTTCTCCATTGAATAAAACAGGACATCTCAGACATTCAATCCTTTATTACTTAGAGGAACTTCCTAGCACGTTGGAAACTTGAAAAGATCTCATGTGATCCCCACGCCTGGTACCACTGCAGTGATTGTAGCTGGACTTGATTTTTCAACAAATGGATAAACTGTGAGCTGGAGTGAAGGAGGCACCAGGCAGTCCTGCCAGGAATGACTCGCTGTAGCTGTGCCAGAGGGGTGAGCGGCTGGTGCTGTCACCTCCCCGTGCATTGTGCTTGGAGTGAAGCAGGCAGTGACCTGCTCTGAGCTTGCTCCGTCCATCAATTCAGCAAACTTCTGAAAAGAATTTTTTCCAGTTTGATTCTGTATCTGCACAGGCCTGATGAAGCCAGGCAAGGGAAGGGCAAGGTACCTTTCTAATTTGGTGAAAAAAACCCCAAAGTTAAATAACAGGATGCACTTTGCATGTTTGTTTTCAAAAAATCCCATCCCAGCAATGGCAGTATGGGCTGTGAAAGAAGGTAATAGCTGTGACTTTCTGTTCCCAGATGGCCTTTAGCTGATTGGCACTTGAGTGTGCATGGATGGCAAGGTGCATTATTTTAGCTTTTTCTTTACCTTTCATCCAACTGTGCTTTGAAGGTTGATAGTTATCAGCATCAGTAGGAGCTGGAAGCAGCAAGGAATGGCATCGTTCAGCGTGTTTCTGCTTCGAGAGGATGCTGTTGAATTACTGTTTAGCAATCCAGAGGCTCTCTGCATCACCAATATTTAACATGTTCAATTATCACAATCTTTTTAATTTGTTGTAGGATATTATTCATTGGTAATGTACCTGAAACCAGAAGGACAACAAAGAAAGCGGTGAAGAGCTCTGTAGCTCTCATTTTTCCCCTTGAAAGGGATTTTCTATGCATAACAGATTACGCTCCTGATAGAAATTGTAACGAACTAACAAAATGCAGATCTGTTGAATGCAGTAAATCTTTGTCAATAGCACACCAAGGCACAAATCTTCTCCATGAGAAGTCCTCAGCATTAAGAAGCAATTCCTGCAACAATGTTTATATTTTCCTCGTGATAGGCCCACACACCTACTTACGTAGACATTCCAGACATGAAATTACCTGAAATTGGACAGATGTCTACACAAAATAAACATTCAGAGCTTACAGAAAGAGAGAAAAATTAGGAATTATTCTTCAGTCTGCAGCAGTCAGCCCTGAAAATAACATAGCAGGGGTTGGAAAGCATAGCTCAAGTTAATAGCTTCTCTATTGTATGCTTCAGAGTGGCACAGACTCTTCTCTTTGAAAGGGCTAAAGAGGAGCGAATTCTCCCTGCGCGCCGTCCGGTTGTGCCGTTGCATAAGTGCTGCGACACGCAGCCTTTGTTCAGCAATTTTAGAAGTGGGCCATGTTTGCAGAGCATCTCTGTAAGAAGGTGGCAGCGGGACAGGATTTCATTCAGATGTTCCTCCGAGCACAGTTGCATGCTCTGCTTTGCTGTGCCATCCAGCCTTTTTTTGGTGAACGCAGCAACCAAAATTAATCAGGGAAGTGGGCTGGGTTTTTTACTTTGCATTTGTTTTCGTTATTTTACTCTTCATTCTTACTCAGCTGGTTTTCTTTCTTCCCCTTGCCCTCCCCATCCCTGCAGATGAATAAGTACCGGAGGGAACACCTGATGTGCCGTTTCTACGAGCTGGAGCCGGCCCCACGGGCAGCAGAGCCCCTGCCGGGGCTGTGGTAAGTGCCCTGCGGCCCTTGCTGTGCCCCCTGCTGATGCTCGATGCCCTGCCTCTCCCCGCGGGGTGGTGCACGCAATGTCAGGCACCCACCCTGCTGCTCCCGTGCTAGCCAGAGCTGGAGCCAGAGGGTGGGAAATGGTATTCCTAGTGTGGAAACGGGCTGCTCCCTTTTGCATCCCTGTGCCCAGGGAGGAGATTGTGTAAGGAAATGGCCAGTGAAATACTGTAACTCAGATCTGAACCAGTGAGCCGCATGTGCCAGTTGATGTGCTAGGCTGAGAGGGTATGCTTGAGGCTGCTGAAATCAGTATCTGCAAAATGAGCTCCCACCTTTCACCTTTCCTAACAATGCATGTATTTCTGTATTCTTGTAGTTTTCGTTAATAATGCTATATGTGAGTATAATGCAGTCATATCAAATGCAAGTGTGCAATTGAGATGGCCACAGGTCCAGCTCAAGAGAAGGCTCTCAGTGCCTCTGGAGCAGAAGTGCAGGGAAGAAATTGCTGGGGTAGCTTCTGTGGGTACTCAGCCCTCCCATCTATGAGCTGACCCACAATGTACAAAAGTAATCTCCAAAGTGCCCGCATGTGAAAACACAAACTCAGTTGGGCAGCTCTTGGGATTTGAAATGCACTTGCCAAGTTTATCCAAGTTTCTCGGTGATTTACACAGTGCTCATAGAGAAACAGCAAAGACGAGTGGAGCTCCATCAGCAGGAGGCAGGTATGAAGCAGGTCTGTCAGCTGGCAGGTGCTTCTGCAGCGAGCAGCAGGGTGTTGTGGGGCTCAAGTCATTGCTCCTCTGTGCAGGCATGGCCTGTAGTTTGGTACTGAAGTTTTAGCAACAATTAAGAAAAGAGGTGGTGAAATGAAATGTCTTGCAGAAGGGTTCATGACCAGTGATTTTTGAGACAGGAAATTGTGTGAGTGGGAAGCTTTTGTAAGCCTTTGGAGATTATTTTGTACCACTTAGCTTGTGGTGTGTGTTCTCAGTGCACATTACTGCGAATGCTGTGCCAGAGTAGCACGTGGGCACTGAGAGATGCATCGTGCACCATGTTCAAAATTGATTTCTCGCCTTCTCCTAGCTTGATGTGGATACATAGACCTGCTAATTTTACTGTAAATACCAAGATACACCAAAACAATCAACCAAGCCAGCCGTGAACCAGTTTAAAGAGCTTAGATATGAAGTGGTTTATGGCAAAGGCTTTAGCTGCTCACAGCCAGTTTTCCATCAGCCTAGCTAGAGGGTCTGTGAGATGTTCCACATGACTATGAAAAGTACGCAATGTCATGGCATAAATAGAGGCAGTCAAATAATGATAATACCTAGATGTCCAAGGACAGAAAGACTCTTAAGACCACTTGAGAGCCTTTTTGGTATGCTACCCTGTATCCAGGATCTCCAGGGATGTCATGGGGAAGCCAAATGCCTGACAAATATAAGTGCAGAAATTGAATACTTCACGTGCAGCTACAAAGCAGAAGTGCCATCTGGTCAAAGAGCAAATACCTGATAGATCTGGGAGCCAAGGAGAAATATCCCATTACTATAATATCTCCATTACAAGGAGAAATATCCCATTACTGTTAACTATGTGAGAACTGTGTTTCAGGCAGGATTTAGGGCCAAATCATCCAGCATCAGGAGGGATGAAAACAAGGCAAATCCAGGCAGGCTCATTTCAGAGGTAGGCACAGTCTCCAGCACACCATAGTTTGAGACAAAGTGTACCATTTTTGCACAAGGCAAGCAAATACTTTAATTGGGGATGGCATTAAGAATTGAGCTGCTTTACTGGTGACCTAAGTGTGGCCAGGGAGCCACTGGCCTATGAAACAGCGGCCTCTCCCTCACCTGGATGGTAGGGAGCGTGTGACATGGAAGGAAAATCAAAGCTGCCTTGTAGTTAACTTTCCTTTAGCCTTTTTTCTAAATACTAGGTGTATTATCAGTGCAATAATCGTACACACAAGGTTTGTGCCATGCTGGTGGTTTGGAAGTTACCCAGGAAGTTATTTCCATTCGCACCAGGGCATTGATTCAGCTCATTCACAGCCCCTCCCCTCTCTCTCAGCTTTCGTCCATCACTAGTTTTAAACCATATAAATGAGTTGTAATGCCAGTCATTTCAGCAACACAGATGTTTGCAATAAGCACGCAGCTGAGAAGTGTAAAGTGAAGATGAATGTATCATTAGTATGCATAAGTAAACTTTTGTGGCCCATTTGTCAGATCAAGCTGAATTGCATCCCGTCTTTCCAGATTACAAATGTCTTGTATTAAAGCAACAGGTTTTTAAGAAGGCTGGGAAAATGTCTTACTCCAATTGCTCATTGTAAATACTTTAGTGCAGAAACTTTGTCCAGTATCTTCTCTCTCTTGGCTTTGGAAATAAAAGCTTAGGTAAAAGCTCTATTATTCCCAGTCTGAGACCTCATTGTGTGAGAGGCTTCCAGATCCTTTCCTATCAGGGAGAGGTTCCTAAGAGTTATCAACTACTGCATCTATGACAAGATGCTCAAGTGATATATAGATGTGTTCCTTCATTTGTTTTTAAGTTGCTCTTAAACACATTTTCTTTGGAGCAATGTTTCAGCCAAACAAGACAGGAAGGTAGATTATTTTTTTTTTGCCTTTAAACTACTGAACATTTTTAAAAGTGAGCTATGCTTCAGTGTTTTTTGGCACACTGAATCCATCTTAATGTGGAGTACATGACAAAAAGTGCCATGCTTTCTATAAAGATCTTAAGGAGAATAACTGAGCCCCAGTACAACATTGTAAATTAACTATTGTCCTTTGTCAGTATCGAGTGTGCCCCGTCATGTCAAATAACCACAGTTGGCATCCTGTTTGTGAGCATGACCCCCGTTCATTTCATTCACCCAGCAGTGAATAATTCATATAGCAAGTTTTACCCTGGGCAAAATACACTGACATCGAGGCACTAAACTATAGTCATTCACAGAACAAAATAGTTATTCATGCTTTCAATGTGAACCATTAAATCTTGCCAATTAAATTTGAGAATGAATCAAATTAATTCATTTAACGTCATCTGAGCTCACAACGTTGTTGCATGCTTGCTGTGCTTTGCTTTACTTTCCCCCTTTTCTTTTTTCAAATTGTACCTAGAAATTAATATGCTGTGCCAAGCAGGTTTTAGTAAGTCCTGTCTGGGGAAGAACTTTGCAGGAAAGAAGATAATTGCTAAGTTATGGTGTGGCTTCCTTAGCTTACAGAGTTAATCATCAATTGCTAGATGGTAATGTGGTTATTGGTAGCATTTAATGCAGCTAAGCAAGCAGTGATTGCTCCCAAAAAGCTGTCCTTGCCTCCTGATGTGTACCAGGGCAGAGTGTGCTGCCTGCCAAGACCAAGGGGATGTGCCTGGAGCAGGATCTTACCTTTCCCCTTGGTGGTCGCTGCTGTGCTCCTCGGGGCTGGGAGATGAGGTGGGCCTGCTTCAGAGACAGAGGGAGAGTAGTCAAACCTTCCTGCTTCCTGTGAGACCCTGCCTGGCACACTGCTCCCGGGTAATAAATAGGTAGTAGCACTGCTCAGGTGGCAGAGGAGCACATGCAAGTGAGGTGGAGCAGATGAGATAGGAGGGGACTACACAAAGAGTCCTGTTACCATCAACTCAAGCTCTTTTTTTGTTGTTTCCTTGCAAGAAAGAAAGTAGTTCTTGTGAGCTGGTGGTGGTTCTTTGTGGTCGTCACCACATAACCACAAGCACGCAGGAGGATGAGAGCCCTCACAGATGGCTCCTGGCTGGCGGGCATTGGCAGGAGGCTCTCAGGGCTCTCCCAAAGGCCTTGGGAGGGATTTGCGGATGTTTCCTCAAAATGCTGTTACTTACAGGAAGAAAATGTTTCTGTTGGAGGTTTATCGCAAGACGATAAGCTGAGGAAGTGAGTTTTCCTTTGCCATGACCAAAAGAGCTGGTGGATGGGTGGTGTTGGTACAGTCCTGCTTAGTCATGTGGGGAGGAGATTGCATTGTTAAACCTCCAAGTGTGGTCGCTCAGTCCTTTCAAAGCCTGAGGTGGGATGGGAGTGGCAGCCAGTTAGGAAGAGTTAATAATTGACTCTTTTGTGAGTGAAGGATGTACTAACAGTAGTTGCACTGCAGGCTCTCCTCCTTTTCAGCATAACTGCTTTAACCTGTGCTGTGCTGGTCATTTCAGGGATGATGGTCATCCATGGCCTCACGGAAGGGGCATCTTCTGGTTGTGAAGAAATTGATGTGTGTTCTTTGGCTCTATGGCTGACAACCTTTTCTCCCCAGCCCACAGTAGCCTCTATGCCCCTGTGTATATCCCTTGGCTATTTCAGTCAGTCTCCAACAGCTTGTACAGCCCAAGGCCCCTCACATTTTCTGGTTTTTGCTCAATTACTGGGTTTTTTTGGTCAGTTTTCTTCCCAGGTGTGTTTAAGTTACTTGTTTGGAAAACAGCAATGGAAAGATGCAAGCGACAATGTGGTTTACCTTGCACTGGCTACAAGCTGTAGCCCTGGTGTTAGCAATTCAGCTGAGGCAGGTTAGATCCCTTGCTGCCACCACTCATCCTGCTCTATGTTCAATGTCAAGTCTAAAATTTCGTATAAAATCTTGACAGTCTTCTAAGCGGACTAGTTCATTTTTGAGATGATTTGCTTGGTTTGGCACAAAATAATTAGCTGAAAACTACTTATCTTTATCTCCCAGGAAAATAGATCATATTCCAAAACACCTGCTTCCTTCTTAAAAATCATAGCTTCTATCTGTGTAACGTAACACTGACAAATCCACATCGCTGCTTTTATTGTAATTAGGGCTCTTTGTGCTGTGTTGTCGCAGCTTCTGCTCAAGGCCTGCTCCCTGTGTGTGAACAAGCGCGGTGGACAGAGACAGTGGAGAGGGTTGGATTTGGTGCTGGACACCACGTGGAGGCGTCATGTGGAGACAGGACACTCCTGTCAATAGACTCCGGTGGCTTCATTGCCTCAGCATGGTACAGCAGAATTGTGCAAAACTGGTCTGTCTGATCCCCTGGATGGGTCTTGCTGCAGGAGAAGAGTGGTCTCAGCTCTATGAGCCCTCGTGCCTCGATGTGAACTGCAGCCACCTTCACTGCAAGACCTCAGCTGTGCAGGCCCAGGTTATCTCATGGGCATGACTAATCCAGCACGGTTTATTCTGGGTCGCAGTTCACCTGGAAAAGCTCCCCTGGGAGCTGGAGGTGTGGCGGTGCAATGTTTTGTTATATTTCAATATTTCTGTAAGTTCTTTGTACCCCAATGGTTTGTCCCTGTTCCCCCCTACTCCCATTCCCAGTTGGTATTTCCCAAAGCTCCCCTGGGAGCTGGAGGGAGGAAGGAAATGTGTGTGTGGGTCCAAGCTTCCCCCTGTTGCCTCTCACCCCTCATTCCTGGCTGCTAGTGCCCATCCATGGGAGGTGGTGGTCCTTTGGTGCCACCTTCCCAATTTGATGCAGGCAGAGAGGCTCTTGGGAAGCTCCAACAGTTCTAGTGGAGACAGCATCTTCTCACTGGGCGCTCACTGGATCTTAATATGCACAGCCCTGGATCTTAATATGCGCCTTGGTGAACCAAACAGAACACAACTCCCTCTCCCCCAGCGATCCACTTGCAAGAGTGGCTTACATGTGCCTGTATGGGAAATTCTGGGCAAATCTGGATTATCTGAGGGTATGGGCTCTGTGTAGTCAGCCTTACCTTCATGTAATGTTTAAGGGTAAGCTGTGGGTTACTGTTATTTTTTAAAAAGGAAATTTGTACTGCTACGCATTTGTACTTTAGTAAACTGGCTTTCTGACCCTTTTTCCTTGAAGTTGCTCTGGTTTCCCCCCAAAAACCATGCTGATAGAGAGAAGAGCCCCTGTCCTCTCTGATGGCCAGCTCTGCTTCATCTTCTGTGAGGTGGAGGCTGAGGGATTGCTGTGGCTGGCAAAAGAAGGCATGGGCAGGGACAGTGAATAAACATTAAAACTAGACAAATTAGGGCTCAATAAAGGTGTACATTTTTCACAGTGGGCAGATTTAACCATCGGAGCAATTTTTGTAGGGATTTGGTGGGTCTTCCATCACTTGAAGTCTTTAAATCAAGCCTGCAGGTACTTTAATATGCTTTAAGCAGAACTTGCAGACTTGATTCACAATTGCCTGAGTGAGGTTTTTTGGTCTGTTTTGTACAGCTGGACAGAGCAGATGGTCAGAAAAAGATCTCCCTAAGAGTTCTTTGTTTAAATAAGCAAACAAACAACCCCCTTGAAAGTGGTATCCACACATACAGATGGATGAAAATTACAAGTCCTTAGCAATACTAGAAAAGGAAATGTTTGTGTCTGCTGTAACTGACCCGTTTTGGGATTCCAGATGCAGGCTGATTTGCAGGGAAACATGATAAACTGTTCATGCTGAGGACAATGTTAAGACATGGCGCATGTTAGGGGAATGACCCCCACAGCCTACAAGCCCCAGAGTGTTGACAGGAGCAGCCCCCGGTGGTGTATCCCTGCTTCCTGACTTTTGGATTCCCACCCACACCTGAGTGAGGTGCTTCAGATCTCTGAGCACCCCGTGCCTAGAGGGTGCAGAGCAAGGCTGTCCCAACTAGTCAGCACATGGGGAGGCTGGGCTTCTCTTTCAACCCAGCTACCCAGCCGGAGTCTGTCTGTACACCTCTCTGGGTGCTTGGATCAGGCCCCTCTCCCCTAACGGCCAACCTGGGAAGGCCCCAGAGCTCCCAGAGAATGTCAGTGAACAGTTGGAGCTCTTCATTAGAGAGAACCTAATTAGACGTTTATTATTTATGTGATTTTACATTAATGGCCTGGCAACAAGATTTATTTCTCAACTTATTTGTTTCACAATGTGGTTTCTTCAGCAATCAATTGATATTTGGTTAACTTAATAACTATCTTGTTAAAATTAAATTAAATGCTACTCTGATTTAACTGTATTAAAATAAATGTTGTCATTGTTAATGAAATGCAAATAACTATTTAAATTGTGGCAGTGCTTCATTGAGTTGCCACTGTTGGGTGGAAGGATGTTGAAGAACACGCCAGTGAGGCGGGGGATGACAGGAAGTACTGAGAGCTGGGACCCCAGCCAGCACCAGCAGGGCAAATGGAAGCTTCCTCCTGGCTCCAGCAGGTCCTGGATGATAACTGCAGTGGTGTATGAAAGAAGTTCCTCTTTTTAGATAGGATACCTGATCTTGTGATTTTCACTATCTGATGTGCCCACTGGGCTAGGTAAAACACTCTGGCTATGAGCATCTAAAAGCAGATGCAGGTCCCTCATGTCTAAATAAATAACAGTGAGTTAAAATAAGGGATCCTCAAGCTTTCCCTGCAGTGTGGGACAAAACCTGACAGAACATTGGTCTCTGTGCTTATTCATTTCCTGTCACTGTGTGTTCCCACGAACGGAGGCCTGAGCCCGCTGTCTTGGCAGACTTGGATAGAGGCAGGGATAGCAAGAGGACTTCTCTGCAGGTTCCTGCTGTGCAAATGCCTGCCCCTCTCACCTCCTCATAACACCCCCTTCCTCTGGCAGGTAGAAAGCATAGACATGGAAAAATCTGTTTGGGCTGGAAATAAGGATTTATGAGCAGACAAAGCAGCTCGCTTGTCTCTGCTGCTCTTTAGGTCTGAGGAGAAATCCCCAGGTGCAGGCTGTAAGTTGGCACCAGCAGACTGTGGACCTCTGCAGACCTTTCCATCCCTGCAGATGGAAAGAACGGTGCCCATACAAGAGCTAAAATGTGTTCAGAGCTTTCCACTGATACGGATGCCTACATGAAATAGTAGAAACAGCAGCTAGAGTTAGCTAAAGTCATTAGGAGAAAAGTCCTGACGTGTTGTCAAAGCTTTAAGCTGAAACTACACGATCTGAAGTGTGTGGTGGGTAGAGTTGATCCAGCTTCCTTTGTAGTGGGCATGATACCTCTTGTGACTGCAACAGGAGCCAGGGCAGGCTGCCCATGTGAGACAGAGAGAGAGGGGTGAATGCAAAGGTCGACCTCCACAAGTGGGGTCAGGCGTACATCCCTGCGTTCAGAGGGCTCCGTGTGCTGCCCAGAACAATGGAGAAAATTAAGACAGTGCTGCTGCATGAGCAACTGGTCTTGTCCTTCGTTTACTTGTGCAAATAAGTTGCTCATTTATATCACTAGTGGCCTAATTTGTATGCACAAGTCCTTGTTACTGAGTTACGAGTACTGCAAGGACAGTTGCCTGTACAAAGTTGGAGCAATGCCTGCAGAGAAATCTTTGCAATAACTAAGTGCAAAAAAGGATTTGCCACAGGGTGAGTTCCCAGTCTTTCTCTCTGAAAGCATGAGCACATCCAAGCATTTAATATTTACACAAGCCATGTAAGCAGTTAACTGGGCTGCAAAGAGCAAACTCCTAAAACAAACCATGCTGCAGTTTGTAACACTTATATTTTTGCCCGTATGTGTTACCAGTTATTGACACAAGTGTAAGGAGCACACATGGATGCTATAGGGAAGCATTATTCAAAGTGAAGTACTGTACTCGATCTGCATTACCTTCATATATATACAGTTCAGGTATATAGGTATTTCAACATAGTCATGATTTTTAAAACATTATTGTTTTATTTTTGTTTCTGGATATCATGATGCAACATATCTAAGCCTGGGGGATATAATAGGTAGAGTGAAGAGTCAGGGAAAAAAAGGAGTTAAGTTTAGCTCAGTATGAAGTGTGCAAGGATTTAGACTTGGTGTGGTTTTTAATAAACTTAGATGAACAACATATGATGCCTTGTGTTATATTAATCTTCCAGTGCTTGATGTTTCACGTGATTTTCCAGCAGCTTTCATTTATTGAATTCCCGGCTTAGATTTTTAGTGAAAAGCAAAGAAGATTATGAAACATCCCGTTTTTAATTCTAATTTAATTGCATGCAATTAGCTAAATACATCATTTTCTACAACTCCAGTTAATACATAGTTAAATGCAATTTTTACAATAGTGTGTCATATGACATATTAATAATATTTGATATCATTAGCATTAGATTGCAAAAATATTTGCATACTGTTTATTAGGATGTGATATGATGCGTTTCTTCAATGGTTGACGATGTAGGTGACTAAGGATTATGAAATAATTCTCAACCCATACCGTGGATTTTAAAGCTTCCAGATTTGCTTATTTTAGGAAAGAATAAAGTCAAGTTCCTGACACTGTTTTTGTAGCATGGTTTTCTAGAATAAGTGCATTCAGCCTTATTCCTGTTCAGACTACACTTTTGTAGTTATGCTTAGCTCAACCCCAGTTCCCTGAAGTTCGGTTTCTTTATTCTTCTCTATTTTTCAATCTGCCAAGAATGATGAGGGGAAAATTGATCCTGCCTTGGGGATGAGGGACTGGAATAAATGATCTCTGTGGGGCCTTTTCAACCCTGTTTTTCTTTGATCCTGCATATTTTGGAGCTGTCATACATCCAGCCGGATCATGGTGGAGTCCAAGCAAACTGGTGTCCACACTTGGTTCCCAGGTCTCTACTGAGAAAAAGAGAGTAATGCAGCTCCAGCCATCACTCGGTGGTTTTATAACGATTGTGCTGGTGAGATGGGGAGATACAGGGCTCTCTCCTGGCTTGGGTGTTGCTGCCAGTGCCCTGAGGGATGTAGTACTGGGTTGAACCCCTAGCCTCCAGGCTTTTAACTGAGTCCTGGGATTCTTGCTGCCTGCCAGCTGGAGGGGGCCGCTGTGGTTCCTGACTGTGCCGAATGCCCTTCGCTGCAGGGCCTGGAACATATGGCTTTAGACAGTAATGCACTGTGCTGCAGTTACAGAGAAATTGGAAGTGTTGTCTGGTGTCGTGCAGCACAGCAAACCAGCAGCAGTTTGTGTCGAGCTGTGCCAGCCAGCGGTGTGCTGGAATCATCAGGATATTGCAAGAGAGACTTGAGGTTCCAGATTTCATGCTGGGTTTGAATTTTGTCTCTCCTAACCCTAGAGATGCCTCACTCCAGGGCTTTGGTCTGGCCCAAAAGCAATGACAGGAAGCATTTGTTAACTTGAAATGACATTTGCCTTTCCAGGGCCACCCAGTATCTGGGCTTGCCTTTCCAGGGCTACAAGTACTTCCAGGTGTTTGGGGTAGAGCCATATGTAAAAACATCCTTTTCAAGAGCAATAGTGCTCTGCCACTTGTGCTGTCTGCAAAATGGAAGCAACAACAAACAGGAAACCTTAGGGATGAGGGTCAGGCAGAAATATAGGTTCTGGCAACTGGTTGGAAACATCTAATAATAATGACTAATTTAGAAAAATCAAAATGAGGTGTTACTTTAGTTGTGGTGCCAAGTTCTGGGCTGAGTGGCCTGGAGGATGGAGCTCCTAGATGTGATGAGTGAAAGCTGCAGCAAAGCAGTAGGACTCTGTATTTATGCAATACTACAACATTTGTGATTTGCTCTGAAAATAACTACAAGTAGCTGCAACTCAAGAAATGCCCAAACTGTGCCCCAGAGCAGCTTTTACTTTTCTCAGGGATCACCTCTGACAAGAGGGAAGTTTAACCTGAGTTTTTCCTGGAGTCTTTGGGCTGGATACCTGTGTCTGTACTGGTGGTAACCCCAGACAGGCAAAGGGTGTGAAGGCTGTTTGACATCTGTGGGATGTAATGATGAGCTCACGGAGGAAGAACAAGTGCTTTGGCTTTCATTGTGTCCTTCTGGATTTTTGTTCAAAAGTACAGCTACAAGATGCTCGTGGAGGGTTTCTTTATTTCTTTCCTTCTTTCTTTGTCTCTTTTAGCATCTTGAGACAAAGCTGTTTAGCAACAGAGCTTAATAGAGTGGAAAGTAATAGCAAAAAGCAAGCAGAGAGAGGTGAGGTGAACATGAACTGGTTTCCGCAGTCTTTGACAGCTCATCTGGTGGGAATAATGAGTAATTTATGTAGCATTCCCCACTTCAGATTATTGAGTGGCTAGACTGAAGCTGGGAAACACTCCAGGTCCAAATCAGATACAACAAAGGGGATATTTGTAGTCCTTTGTGTATTCCTTTATTTTACTCATTTTTATTAATTTCCTGATACTGAGAGTATTTGGGGGGGTGGGGGAGGGAAGACAAAGTTTCACATCCCACACTCTGTCCTCGTGGTAGTTGCTCAGGGTGTTGGGATCAGGACATTCATGGCAGGTCGGTGAGGCTGCACTTTGAAGTTCGGATGAGATTCGGTATCAGGTCCTCTGCCCTGCTCTGCCACAGTATCATGTCCTTGACTGAGCCCACCACCGATCAGTGAGAAGAAACTGAAGAAATAAAGTATTTAGGTTTAGTTTACCAGTAGGGAAGGGTCACTGTGAAATACCACCAAATCATTTGCTGGTTTACAAGCAAGTCAGTGCACCTCTTCAGATCCAGACTAACACTCAGCTAGTTCTGCTTTGTCCCAAAATCTGGGCTATCAGAGCATGGCTGCCTCCTTGGTAGAAAGCACAGCGAGGGCAATACTGGAGTCCCTGTCCATGCAGTCTCAGCCCATACAGCAGCTCCTCCCCAGCTGTGTCTGGCAAACAGCCTGAATTTGTAACCTAGTGGCCGTGTGTGCAGTCCCATCTCACTCACAGAGTCAGCATTGCTATGGTTGTCTTGTCCTGCCCTAGGGACAAGAGGTCCTTGGGACAAAAGGTCAGAGAAGAACTTGGCCAGGGGCATGACTTCTCTCAGCTGGCCAGGGCATGCTGAAGACAACTTCGCATCTTGGAGCAGTTCAAAGAAAGGCAATTAAATTTCAGTAAGTTCAGAAAACAGCATTTTCCTTGAAAAGCTCCAGAAAAAAAAATCTAAGGGAGAATGTGGTCAAGATGATTCTAGATGCTGACCCCATCAGCTGCTGCCTCTAAAACGGTCATCCCAGCCTCATCCCTACTAGCAGTGCAGCTGCTCTGTGTAATGGAGAGACTTACATGGGTCAGGATGATGCTCTGTGGCCTGAACATGCCAGGGGAGCTGGGATGACCTGTTCAGACCCCTGGGAGCGCTGCGCCTGCCAGAGTCCTGCCTGCCCTCCTCACGCTTTGGAAGGGTTTGTGCAGCTGGGTTCTGGTTGCCTAAAGACAAATGATACACAGTAGACTGGGAAATGTCTCCTGTTCTGTAAAACCAAAACAAACCAGCAAAATCCAAATAAATCTGCTAGAGGCCTTTTCCTACTGCAGCTATTCTAGTACAAGGAGTTAGGATGACTTTTGCTGGTGGGGTGGGGGGGGAAAGGAATTTTGGCTGGCAGTATATTTTGCCTGTTTTGCTGCTAATGAAATCACATGCTACCCATAACGGTTAAGGGTATATCACCTTACAGACTGTAAATAACTTTTCTGGGTAACCATTAAACAAATTTAGATGTGTCCTACTTACATTATTCACATGAGCTAGTGTGTTGGTTTGAAAAGACAGGTGTCTGTTAAGGGAAGGCAGGAGCCTCCCTTGGAATGGAAGATGCAACCCCCTTCCCTCCAAATTATTGTAATTTTGAAATCAAGAGCTTTCAGGCAAAGATATGGGGAATAGGAATAACAGTTCTTTTACTTATATTATATATATATATATACACACACACACATACATATAACAAAACAATAATACAGAAACAGTGGCTTAACCTGACAGAGTCAGGGTAACCTGGCACCCTGCCGGGCAGGGTGGTGGTAGCAGTCCAATCAGGTGACAGCTGCAGTTCTCTTTGCAGTGGTTCTTTTGAAGCGGTGATCTTGTAGAAAAGGTCTGGTCCTCCTCAGAAAGTCCAGCCATGATTGTGTAGCTCCTGTCCTCTGGAAATCCAGGGGGAAAAGCTCTGCCTCTGTTGCAAAACTCTCAAACTCTTATCCAGGTGGGAATGCCGGGCTCCTCCCCTGGGCGGAGCATCTCACAATGGCGTGGTGAGTCATGAGGCAAGGCATTGATGGGCCCATTAACAGAAGAGAGCCCGGAGGGAGGAGGTAGGGAACATTGCCAAGCCTTGTTTCAACAGCTCATGAAGATGGTTATAGGAATACATTGTAACCCAGGACAGCTAGGATCTTTGGAAGTAGTGTTTCTTTTTCATTGGAAATCTTTTTAGCAAATGTAACATTTCTATTAGTTTCTGAACATGTATGTCCTTGAAAAAAAATACGCCATCAATTCCTCTGAGCCTGATACTTTCCAACTGCAATCCTTTTATGCCTTTGCACCCGTCTTTTGTAGACAACACTACTCACTCTGGTTTTATACTAGTATGTCTAGAAATAGAATTAGGTCTTCTACCTCCAGTCAGCATTATTTGGCATTAATCCTCTTTGGCAGAGGGAGCAGCCAGCTCACTGCCAGCTGCTGGCAGGTCTCTGAGAAGCACCGGAGTTGATATCAGTTTTAGAAGTTGAAAATGCATACAGTGTTCAACAGAGAAGTATCATAAGTTCCTTTAAGATGAGCGAGCATACTTAAATTTTAAGGCAGCTCTCAGGATGGGCCCTCTGTACTCCCATGAGCATTTGGTAGCTGCTAAGAGAGGAAAACAAAACTGAATCATCTATTTTTTCCATTCTTATGGCAATTTACTGTGCTAGCATCTCAGTATCTCAGTTTGTCTGTAAAATGGACAAATTGCTCACCTGGACGCTCCACCACAGAGTAATAAAACTTACCTAATATCCTGCAATGATAATGTTGTAATTGTCGCGACTGCTATCAAAAGGGCTGAAAGTGTTCAAAGGAGAAGTTGTTATTCTATTTTTGTGAGTGGGGGAAGTGAAACAGAGAATGGTGATGACCTGTCAGGGGGGCAAGTGGCAGGAGCCAGGCTTCCTGACACTCTGTGCCCCTCCTTCGGTAGGAGCAGTAGGGACACTGCATAACACAGGAGCCTTCATGTACCTCTTCAAATACTGTGGCTCCATAAGCAGCAGGTGTCTGTAGGATATTGGCTTGCCTGTGTGCAGAGGTAGCTCCTGCAGAGCCTCCTTGGGGGGTTGCGGGTGAGATAACCTGAATTTTCCTCGCTGGATCAGGACTGGACCTGTCTGTCATAAGGAATCAGGAATAGTGTGGCCAGCAGGAGCAGGGAGGTCATTCTTCCCCTGTACTCAGTGCTGGTGAGGCCGCACCTTGAGTCCTGTGTCCAGTTCTGGGCCCCTCAGTTTAGGAAGGACATGGAGACGCTTGAGCGCGTCCAGAGGAGGGCAACGAAGCTGGTGAGGGCTTGGAACACTGTGAGGAACGGCTGAGGGAGCTGGGGTTGTTTAGCCTGGAGAAGAGGAGACTCAGAGGTGACCTTATCGCTCTCTACAGCTCCCTGAAAGGTGGCTGCAGTCAGGTGGGGGTTGGTCTCTTTCCCCAGGCAGCAGCTGACAGAACAAGAGGACACAGTCTCAAGCTGCATCAAGGGAATTATGGGTTGGATATTAGGAAAAAGTTTTTTACAGAAAGGGTGATAAAGTACTGGAATGGACTGCCCGGGGAGGTGGTGGAATCACCTTCCCTGGATGTGTTTAAAAAAAGACTGGATATGGCACTCGATGCCATGATCTAGTGGAGGTGTTAGGGCATGGGTTGGACTCGATGATCTTGAAGGTCTCTTCCAACCCAGACATTCTGTGAATTCTGTGAAGAAGAGAAATATCTGTAGTTCTCTCCTCTAGAATCTGATATTAAGATTTCTATAATGCCATTGCTTCTGTATGCTTCCTCACCTTGTTCTCCTTTTATCAATATAAATTTACTTTTTCTCTCCTTTTAAGCAAAAGGCTAGTATTTCTTTCCATCCCACACAATCTAAGCCTAGAATACCTGCAATTAGCTTAAACACTACTAACAAAACCTCTTCGTTTTACAAAGAGTTGGAGGCAAGATGATGTAAAATTCAAATATAAGTATATGAAAGCCAAACTAGCCTTTGGATAGCTATGGATAATTCTTTCTGTCCCATAAAAGACTAGTAGTTCATACTGTTTTTCATACTTTAGTTGCTGGGATTTCATACCTATTATGGTATTTATTTAAAATAACAAGCTATGTGAGTCCATCCAGTTTCCAAGAACCCCATTGCCACAGTTCATTACAAGTTATGATTAGTGACAGGATTACATTGTTAATGTCTGCAGGTATTCTGAATATTAGACCTGCCTTTTGTGTGTAGTTCTCCTTTCTGGTTACCTGGGAGTTGTCTGCTTATATTCCATTGCCTCAAATCTTTACCAATCAGAAATTATACACTTGTAAAACAGACAATGCTGCTCTGTTACAGTGAATCAATGGCTTTGCTCTCAGTCCTCTTCCTGTGTGTTATTAAAAATAAAAGGTTTTCTATATACTGCATGAGTGTTGTTGCTGATTAAAAGTTTGCATCAGGGTTTGAACTGAATCCTCAACACAAGAGTGAAGGTAAAAGTTTTCTGACAGCTTGCAACTTTATGGCATGTTTCTTTGACGTTGGAGGTGAGAGGGGAAGACACAATGATGAATCTTGGTATCCTTTTACAGAAGGATTGGGTGATGGACTAGAATTTGGTCTCCAGAAGACTGAATTTTATTTTCTAGTTCAAGCTGGTGTTGCCTTAGACTATGTTCAGATGCTCAGCTGAATTTTTGGCCAACCTGCGATATAGATCTACTGCTGTGATTCATTTGTAACATCCCTAGAATATGGCTTAACTTTCCCACTAGGCTGTACTTTCATTAAGAAATCGTTTATTTATGATTTTTGATCATTTTTGTATTTAAACAGGGTTTACAGCCAAAGCTTACAGTTCCAGTTTCAAATTCTACTAGGAGAAGCCAGCAATAGTGATGTTTGCTATGGCTCCTTGAAGGTGTAGGACAGCCCATACAACCCTGCAACAGCCGCAGAGGCTTGTTAAACAGCAAGGGCTTGTGGTCCCAGGGATTTGGTAGCTTAATTCACAATAGAAACACTTTGGTGTTTTGGGTGCAAGAAGTGTAAATTGTAGAAGCGTTTTGGTTGTAAGGGACCCTAGAGGTCATCCAGTTCCAACCCCCCTGCCGTGGGCAGGGACCCCACCCACTAAATCATGTAAATGTAAGTAGGCATGGAGTCTATCCAGGTATGGAGTGGTTAACCTTTCTTCTTAAATGCAGTCCTCAGAAATGTGTGCACTGCCCCATACAGTGGGTAGAACAGTCCCTTTGTGGAACCCTGAAATTCTGGGTTTGGAGTACGGCAGCAGGAGGAGCAGCACTTGCCACACTCATAGGACAGTATCAAATGACGGGTTTGAGTTGTGTCCGTCACCAGAATTTATTTCCAATGGAAACCAAATGCATATAATCCAAACAGGACACTTGCAGAAGATTTTAGTCCCTATATTGCTGCAAGAAGATTGAGACAGTTTCAGTTCAAGTGAAAAGAAGCCCTCATTCTGAGCCCTGTATTAACATATTTTTCATTTCTTTCTTTCCAAGTTGACCAAACTGAAAGCAATCTGCCTCAAATTTCAGAGTCAAGATTTTGTGCCAAGATTAGCTATAAAGTGGGTCAACTATTCAAAGCTGGTAATTTATGTGAATATGGGATTTGTACCAATTTGTTGTTATCTAAAATGACTAATGTTTCATAAAAACAAATTTCTGCTTGTGGATTGCACTGAGAGTGGCAAATACTGCTTTTGCACCAGCGTGTCACTCTGGCACTGCTCGTGGGTGACTGGTGACTTCAGCCAGGCAGGCCTGTCTCCCTTCATGGGAGCTGAGATGCAGAAGGGCAGGATTGCCCTTGAAAAAATCCAAGAAAGAATGGGAGTCATTTCTGGAGTGGAAGAGCAGTGACGCCAGATGGATTAAAACATTTTTTAGGTCATCTAATGTTGTTTAGGGGAAAAAAAGACCTTTATAATATATATTTGCAACCATAAAGCCCCGCCAAGACCTTCCTCAGGTCAGGAGACAGCTGACTGTCTGGCTTGTACATGTTGAACTGATCAGTGTAATGGTGAGAGGTCTAATGGGTACATTGAATTCAGTGTTAATACCTCTCCTAGCTGAGCTTTGCCATAGATGTGGTAATTTTGCATCCCCCGGGGCCTGAGCAGGAGCCCACCAGGCACGGGACTGCAGGAAACATCCCCTGCCATGGTTCTCGCCCACGTGTGATCCGTGCGCTCTCCCTCTCCCTTCCTTTCCCCATGGCTTTCTGCCCTGGCAGCAAAGCTGCTTGCTGCAGGACAGGCTGTGGGATGAAGCCATCTCCCTGTGGAAGGGATGGGTCCTTGTGAGCCCTTTTCCAGGGGTACCTGGACTGGCTGGGGTGGTCTTCAGTAGATTTTAACACGTGGGTCATGGCAGAGCAGCAAGAAGCAGATGGGTGCCCACTAAAAGCACTAAAACCTTTTGGCATGCAGTCATTAGCTGCTGCCGAGTGCATTAGTCCTCTTACGTCCTTCAGAAGTCATCATTTTATAACAGAAAATTGCTATTTTGTTTCAAGTAGACTTAATTTCTATAATAAGAATAAAACCTCTTAATTAGGGTTATGAAGAAGCAGAATATCACGTGCTTAATAGGAAGGGCAGTAGCTGCAAAGCTCAGGGAGGGGGATGGGCTGTGGAAGGGACGATGGGGCTGCTCTGGCATGGGGTAGGGTATGGCCCTGCTCCAGGGTGGCTTCACGGGTGTCCTGCAGCCCAAGGGGCTGGTGGGTGGCCAGGTGCTGTCCGGTGCCGCCGGAACAGCGCCGGCGAGGAGTGCTTGGCCTCTTCCGTCAGCAAGGCTTTCATCTCCGTGCGCTGCAATCCCTGCACTTCACAGCCTGCCGGCACCTCTGCCTTCGGCCCCTGTTCCGAAACCCTGCTTTTTGCCAGGGTACTGGGGTGGATGTTGTGCAGATTTGGCTCGGTCAGAAAAACAAATTTTGATCATTTACGTTCAGTTGGTGTGATTTTGAGATTGGCTCAGCTACTGATACTGATACTACTGATGCTACTAGCATCCCGTTGCAAGTGACCAACTGTAGCGTATCATTTTTTGGTCTCCTGTTCGTTCACCATTGCTAGTTAATTAAATGACACTTAGTCAAATCACTTAGACACTTAGTATTTAGTCAAATCCTCTAATTAACATGTTCCTTAGGCTGAGGTTAGATGGAGTGGCCTGTCTCTGGTAACAGCAGGGCGTGTTCCAGTGGAACACGCAATGCCCCCGAGGGGGACTGGAATAGTGAAGGGGTGTGAACCGTTCCGGTGGGGTGAGAGAGGAGCTGAGAGCATCCTGCACCCATTCATTGTCAGCCATCACCACCTAGTGGCAAAAAGGCCCCGTCTGGATTAATCTACCAGTTTACGTCTCTCTTGCAAAGTTATTTTTGCCTAAAACCCGAATTTTCAAATAGGGTACTCATTTGCCGGTCTTATCCTGGACTCACACCAGCTTTTATAACTATGCAAAATTTCCTTCCGAGCAGACAATCACTTCTGCCCACTGCAAACTGATGTCTAAACTGGCATCTAAACTGACTCATACATGTTTTCTCTTGGACACCTCGAGTGTGTACACAGATAAAATGGAAGTGTTTTATTTACGTTTTGTTCAGGAAGTGAACTGACCTTTGACATCACCCAGATTCACAGTACCAATCCTGAAATCCAAGGAGATGGGCATCCATGGCGTAGGCTTTCATCTACTTACATCAAAGGAATAGAAGCCCCTGTCCCCAAAATAAAAGATAATCTGGTTCTTGTAAGTCCTTTAGTGGTGTACCCTAGAAAATGAGGGTGGTGATACTATATGGTATTGAGGTGGGAAGGGCCCCTCCATTTCCTCATTAAAAAGTGGTTAGCAAAACTAAAAGGTTACTGAAGCCCACTAAAAGAATAAATGGGAATAGAAACTATATTGCTGTCCTGGACTTCTCTTTAGCACAGGCCATAACAATCTATTTCAACTGCCTCGGTTGTGTCTTCATTTTCATTCTCCCCACCCACGCTTCTGGAATCTTAAACTTATGCCTGTTGCCTGGCAAATGTTGCTCCTTGTTCACTTGGACTCAGGCTTTTGTCTTCTGCTTGTTGCCCTCAGCTGCTCCCTTGGAGGGGAGTCTACAGGTGAAATCTGGATAATGTCTGGCAACAACATTTTCTTTAGAAAGGGACTACAATAAAACTTGTCACTGGCAGCTCAGTGCGCTCACTGTCGCAATTAAATTAACTGACAATGGAGTTATGGCTCCTTCATTTTGTGGGGATTATTCTTTCAATTTCATTATTTCCTAATGGATAAAACATTTAATGCCCTTAAGAAGTACCTTGGCAAGGTGTTTGCTGGCAGAGCGGTCTCCCTCTGCCCCATTCCTGAACTAGCTGGCTCCCAGCATGGCTGAAATACTCCTCTGCCTCTGGGGGACAAGAGAAGGGTAGGATGAGCTTATGTGCGCTCAAATACTGCCCTTTGAGATGGTCCCTCTGTACTTTTTAAACCCTGTTTTAAAGCAGCAAGAGAGTTTTTCAACCTATCCCCATGCCTTCCATTATCCCAAATCTTCTTAGGGTTGGTGGGGAACCTAGGCAGGCTTGGGAAGTGCACAGCCATGCTGGCAGCCACAGGAGAGTCATGGCTCTTGTCACAGAAATGGGTTCAGCTCTCATAAATCCAATTTGCTTTGCCTGCCCTTGCCAGGCTTTGGGTGATGCCCGATCCACCCCTTGGTTCCTCAGGCTAATCCCCACAAAGGGCTTCTGCCCGGGGGTGGCCCCAGCATAGCTTGGCACAAACACCATGGCATACCCTGGCAGCATGCAAAACCGGTGACTTTCACGTGCTCCTCTTGAACAGGTGCCTGCACAAAGCTCGAGAGGGTGGGATAATTAAACCATGCCATATTTAGGAGGTCACCTCTATAGGCTGGACCTCAGAAGGATTGGTAGGCAAGGCTGACACAGAAACAATTACAGGCTCACTGCTGGGAGAGTTTCTTAGTGTAAACCTTGTGGACTTGGGGCAATGCTGGTTCATGATAAAACACTCCTGTTTTCCTGCCTGCTTTTTTTCTTCCTCATGAGAAAAAGTTTTAAAAGTATCTTCAGAGCCTACTATTTTCTGCAAGGGGGAAAATTTTCTGGAAATTTGCTATAGATGAATATGTTCTGTGATGCCAAAACTGATTTTCAGGGAAAGGTGTATATACAGTTCCTGGACTAGCTTGTTGGTAGTTTTATTTTGAAAAGTTCCTTTTGGGGTTTCTCTCTAATAGTGATAGAATATTAATGTAGAGTAAAATCAAAACAAAACCAACATTCTTTTGGTTGTTTTCTTGACCCTCTCCTAGTGTGCACACCTGAGCATGTAGGTATGTGGTTCACATGACAAATATTCAGCCTCCCCTCTCTTACAAAAGTACCCCAGTCAGGGCTGGCTAGTGGGAGATCAGAAATCCCCTCAGGAGCAGAGGTCTATGACACCTGCCCGAGCTGTACTTCAACAAAGGGCAAGTACCACGTGTGTAACTTTTTAAATGAAAATACTTGTGAAGTGTAGGACACTCAGCCAAGGTTACCCTCCTTCTCCAGCTGAGGGGTGATGGGCTGCAGACATCCTCTCAGAAACACAGCCCTCTGACCTTTGAGCCACTCCACCGCCTGTTTGCCAACAGGCATGAGAGGCACGCATGGCGACAGGCAGACGTCACCCAGGCGGCGCAAAGCCGGCAGGACAAGTGGGAATGTGCCACCTTAGTGCGGCAGCTGCCCGCGGGCTGCCACAGAAAGCATTTTGCAAGTGTCTCTGTTGCGATGTGGTGACTTATCAGCAGGCTGAGGTTCAGGGAACACGCCTGCTGCACGAGCCTTCTCTCATGTTGAAGGCACTGAGTTGGTAGAAAGGAGGGAGCCAGGGAAGCAGACGAAGAAATGGGCAAAGTTCTGTACGGGAAAGCACTGCTGTGGGAACCAGCTGCCAGTCAGTGGGGTGAGAGTCCGGCAGAACTGCCAGCACCCATCCAGCTGCCATCGGTCACTGAGCAGAGACAGGAGGGAGCAAGGACTGGGAGCACACAGAAATCCCCCACTGCTGACAAGCCCTACAAAGCACAGGCTCCCACCTGTAAGGCAAATACACATGGCCTGAACAAATACAGGGGACAGAGTCTGGGGAATTTCTTGGAAGCCCTAGTGCTAAAGTCTATTACTTTACTTTCTAATACTAGCATCCCGTTACTCATACTTTCTGTTACTTGAAATTAGTAATTAGCCTGCAAAATGTGTGTAAAGTGTGATTTAAGGATTGAATGTGTCAGGCTGTATCTATGCTGACGTTTTGTAGGTCAAAACCCCTAAGAAACAGCAGGCAGTAATGAGGCCCCCAACCTTTCACTGCTGCCTTATGTGTGACTCTGGCTTTCCCTCATCTCACACCAGCACACACTAAATTCCTCCAACCTGTCACATTTATCTTTAAAAGTGACTTCTCTAGGAAGTGGAGTATCTCTCTTCCTCTTTCCCTCCAAGTCAGAGTAACCTCTTCCTCTTTTATAACATTTTAATGAACTCGAAATCTGTTGTATGTATTTTTTCCATGATTTATGAAAAATTCAAGCCAACTTTTACCTGCTTGCAGTGCAAGATGCTAGGACTGAGACAGTGAGAGGGGAAAGGCTTGTCAGACCAGTGACTGCATTTAATTTATGCTGCTTGTTTCTCCTTCTCCTTGGAGAGATGTGCAAATGAAAATTCAAGAGACCAGAATAAAAAAAGCATGGCTAGATAGAGGGTGGCATTAGCAACAAAATGGAAAAGGACATTTTGTTTGTGTTGCAGCAGCATCTATTTTTAAGAGCTTCATGTAGTAAAATCACTTCTGGGATTATTTTTTCTAAAAAACAATAAAAAATAATGCCCATGCTCACTGCAGAGAACACTAAAATAGTCCACTCCAGCCACTTCAGACAGGATGTATGGAAACAATCGGCATTAGTCTGAGGTAAGAACAAATAGAGGCAACTATCTGATGACGCAGAATAGAGAGAGAGAAGAGCTGGATTTTGCTCAAGTAGATTGAAAGAGCCAGTGGCATTGGAAGGATTATATGACAGAAGTGACAATTTGTTTGACCTAGTAACTGCCCTAATTGGTGGCCATCTATTTGAATATGAATATCCCATTGAATATTTGTAGTTAACTCTCCTTGAAACAAAACAAATGTGTTCAGATCTCCTCTGGGTAGGGGGAGGCTGTCAGTACTACTGAGTCAGAACTGGGGGGAGGGATCAGATGTCATTAAGTGCTCTAAAAACATGCTCTCTCTTCAACTGGCAGGAGCATCTCAAAGTGATTGGTTTTTTCTATGTATAGCTCTAATTAAAGGTCTGGGTTTCAATTAGTCTCTTTGTTTTCCTGGCCTATAATGTCACATGTCTCTCAGAACATTTTGTTTTAAGCAGAAAGCTCACCTGTAAAGGCCCAGCCAGTACACATAGTGCTCTGAGATATTTTTAGTTATAAATGAGGTGGGATTTTAAAAATTTATATGGGAATGAGGCATCCAGGTCCTAATGAAATTGACTTTGATGTGAGCATACAACCCACCAAGGTGCCTTCAAAGCACCTCAAAGGGCAAAATGTGGTAACCGTGCTTCAAATTCATTTTCAAAGGTGAGTGGTCAACTTTGTCAGAACAGTTTCAGATTTAAAAAATATTTTAAAATTGACATTTCCTGACTTCAGAAGTCCCCACAAGATAAGGCTGGTTACACTCAGCCTTTTTTCTGATGGCTGTTTCTGTTAATGAGACAGGAACCTGCTTCCCCCATGGGAAAACCTCTCTTTCCAAGTCTAACCAGAGAAACACCTGCTGGAATGATGGCTCTGCAGCTGGCAGTGTGTGAGGGAGACACCATCACTGACATTCCCTGGGAGCCCCTCTGCCCTTAATTTCCTTTGCCTGACCCCTCCCTGCACTCCTCCTGCCTCTGCTTTGGGCAGGTTATCTGACTCTGAGGGTCACCTCAAGAATGTTTTTCAGGCACCATTACAGGGGGAGAGCAGCAGGTGCCACGTGTGAGCTGTGCGGGCAGGATGGAGGAGCTGTCTGCAGGTTCATTTGCGTTCCTGGGAAGGGGCACAACCCGACTTCACTGACCTGCTTTATCTGAGGGATAAACCACAGTCCGAGCTGCTGCTGCTGCTTGGCTTTTTCTGCGCTGTTTTGGAGGCTTTTGTAAGAAACAATGTATCTGACAGAGTTAAACGACACAGTAACTGAGAAATATATCTTTATTATTAGAATGTTTATATTCTAAAAACTTTTACCTGGGATTACAGTACAATCCAATTTCTGTCTAATTAACTAAACTGGCATTTGTTTAGCAAGTAAGTGTAAATTAGGCTTTGAAAAGTTTAAAAACATGCAACTTCTCTTACTCTTTTCCTCTTCCTGCCCAAAAAGGACAACTTACAGTCAAAATTTTGGCATGATAAATAATAAAATAAACATCTCATTTGTGAACTAGTAGTTGCACTTAACTTTGGTGACTAACAGAGTAGATAGGCATTTAAAAATAAAAATATTCTTTCAGTGTCAGGTGGATAAAGAAACAGATTAATATATTTTACTTTATTATCTTTCTAATGTTCACCCTTATTATCTTCAAAAAAGGTCGTTTTTTGAGGTTTGTGGAAGGATGTGGGAAGCTATAGAAAAAAACTGAAGAATGCTTCAACTGTAGCTTGCCTATAAAAGTTGTTGTAACACACAATCTGACCCAAGCCCATGCAACACAATGAACAACTCCTTTTCACCACACACAATGCCTAGCAAAAGGCCAAGTGTGGCCTTGTGACAGAGTTAAATAAATATTAAAATATTATTACAACCTAAGTACCTGAATTGGTTTTACACTGTGACTTTCTACTGAAACAGTGTGGAGAAACTTTTAAACATATATCTGATTGTTCCATATACACTATTTAAAATAAAAGTGAGGAATAATACTCTTTCTTTACTCTGCTACTTTCTGGGAGCTCTGTACACTCACAAATGTATGACATCTGTAGTTACCTGATCCTGGCTGACTGATTGGTCATCTTCTGCTTTAAAAATATTGCAACTCAGGTGCTTATTGCAGCAGTAATCATAGTGATACACTGTCTTTTAATACTCAGTTCTGCTTACAGACATAGTTATAAAAAATGAAAAACATTTTTCACAAATCTTTGTACACATACTGTAAAAATCACCTTCCACATAAACAGTTTACATCTGTTATGAGTGTTTAAAAAATAAATCACACAGACCTGTTTCTCCTATCCTTTCTTTTTCTTGAGAAAACAAATCTCATCAGTAACATCATCAGGATGTTCATATCTGTAAACATGGCATGAGGATTCATGATACCAAAAAACTGTACACACAAAAAAATCTTGATAAATAAATTCTCTGATAAATAAGGGTCCTTTTAATTGGCACAAACCAGTGTAAACACACGCATTCCTGTTCTGCAGTCATCTCTAACTGCCTTGGGTTCTTAGTTCAAAGTCAGTGATCTCTCAGCCCTGTAAAGATCCTTCAGAGATAAGAATGTGAAGGATTTGGGTTGTAATCATGGCCATTTGGGCCTCTCATGCCTGAGACCAAGCACAGGCATTGAACACGATGCCATGCAATAACACGCTGCTTTAGCCTGTCCCTTGCTGCACCACAGCTGACAACCTGCTGCTGGCACTTGGCACTGAAATTCCTCCTCTGGCCCAATCTGGCCTGTGCTTGCCAGGACAGCTTCTGGTCTCCTTGCTAAGGGACACCAGAGGAGCCCAACCTTCTACCAATAGACAACGGGGCTGCTGGCAGAATCAAGTTGTTTAATGTATTTAATAAAAGATGGAAATGTGCTTATAGGCAAAAATCCACGGTAGCAATCTACTGCTGTAAACAGCCTTCTAGCAACTTTGAGTAGGCCTTTTGCATCTAAGTATGTCTGTTAGTCACTGATCTTACACCTACCTAAGCTGAAAGATTGAATATTTAGGTGCCGATTAAATGGATTCCTCTGAACTTCAGCAATAACACAGATGGAAAATAAATTACCAGGCCACATGCTGCCACTAAAATAATTAAACATACAGCCACAGTACTGCCCAGCAAGATAACTGCAGTCATTTAAAATAAGCTCTATAAATGACTAAATAAATAAATAAATAAATACGTGAATAAATAGAAAAACCTCCATGTAAACTGAATAAAATGTCACTTCTTTTACAGTGCCCAAAGAGGGAATGGCATAACTAAATAATATAAATCTTCCATAAGTATATATTTCTATATATTATATCTGATATGTTTTGGCATGGCCAGATGGATAGGAAAAAGTAGGATGACTAACTTCATTCAATATTTGTTGTGTTGAAGCCAAGTTCCTGTGTTACTGTGTATTGCTCACCATTCCTATAGCGGTTTGGCCTTTTTACCCATCTTTGATTTTGCGCTCACTTTCCTGGCAGAGCAGACTGGCTCACCCTTCTTTTGTGCTCTCCATATTTCTCTTGGGCAATCAACAGGTTCATAGAAGCATTTCACTGGCTGCAAGCTGGTTTTTTCATCCTTGGCTTTTTTCAACAAGATCCTTCCTTTCTGAAAGGAATGAGGCTTTGCATCAGGGATGTTATATGAAGCGTGTTGACTTCCTCGGCTCCTGAAATTAGTAATAGTGATTATTAATAACTATTATCGAGTCTCGCAAACTGATAGGTCCCCAAAATATCCCAAACCCATCTATTTCTGAAGACAAAAATAGTCTTGTTTTACAGAATAAGGCTGCATGTTAAAAACAGAGCTGCAAGATGAATTACACTTCTCAGTACTCAAAAGCATTCCTCACTAAAATAACCCCTAATCTTTGGGCATATTCATCTACACTTTTATTCCAATCAGCATTCTGCTGATTTTGGAGTGCTGAGACCTTACTGAGGTCTATACTTGGTGATCTGCAGGGATTTTAAAGATGCACATGTTCACATCAACCTTCTGCAAAGAATGAACATCCCTTGGTCTTTGGAAAACCACACAGCACCAGTAAGAGTAGAAGGTGGGTGCAGGAACTGTAGGGACTGCTTTGTGGAATCTCAGTGCTGCCCTGGACTGCACCCAGGGAGCTGCTTCTGCTCATGGCCAATAGCTCAGGAAACTCCATGTTCTGCCTTTGTGCTGACCAGCCATCTAGGGAAACTTTAGCTTCCCTTTCAGGTTTTGATTTAAAACAGGAGAAAGGGGAATACAAAAACTGATAGGAAGAAGGGTATGAAAGCTTAAAGGCCAAAGTAAGCTGAATTCTTTGTTCTCTCTGTGATGGTTCAAGCCCAGTAAGATTTGCAGAAACTGGTGAGCTCAGGTGGAGTGATGGCAAATTGCCCAGTGCTGCAAAGGCTGAACCATGCACTCTGCTCTGAAATTCTACACTGAAACTGCAGTTCCAAAGTTTAGCTAAGTAAGATCATTATAGTCCCTTTTAACATAATCCTGAAATGCTTTACAGCAGATACATGTAGTGTAACAGCAGAACTATGAACGTAAGACACCAGCTCATGTCTACCCAGCTCCTGTGACTGAAGTGAAGAACAGATGTGCTGATGTACAACTCGATCTCTTAAGGGATCCCACAGGGCTGTTTTCCATAGCTTGTTATTTCTGAAAACAATGTATCTGTAGTATTACTTCTTCCAGGAGTTAAATGATATTGCACATTTGACAAAGCCAGTTTTGGAAAAAGCTGTGGTTACTCAAGTATGTACAGTGCAAACCCGCTCCTGCTCTTTGGAAGGTGGGAAGGGTGTCATGAAAGCCTGTATTTGCTGATGGGAGGCAGCGAGGACCATCTGACATCATAGGAATTATGCTTTCCCTACATAACAGCATTACCTGGTTGGCAGCTTTGCTAACCAGATTTCACTAGGGGGAAGTTTTGGGAGGTGAAATGCTGTGCAGGTCCAAGCTGGAGCTTGCAGGCACTGTGTCATCCTGGCTTGGTGCAGGCCTGGGCTCTGACCACTTGCTGGGGTTTAGGAATGACCTGTGTAAATGCACAAGTGTTGGCCACTCTGGTTTACCATCAGTTCTTGGGTACTGTTTGTTACAGCCCATTACTCAGTTGTTGTTAAAAGATGCAGTGTTCTATTTTTCTCCGATGTTGTTATGGTAAAGAAGTTACATTGTTTATTCCCAAGGCATACACAAGCATTACTGCAGGTGATGCTACGCAGTCCTCTGCTGCACTGAATGATGCCATTAAAACCAGATGGTCAAGGTCAGTATGATCTGAGGGACTACCTAAAGGGGCTAAAGTGTATTTAAATTGAACGAGTTTATGGTAGAGAAGACAGCTGTCTGTCCCCAGTTACAGTCAGGGTAAGGAAGTAGCCAGGATGGAGGAGGATGCAGGTCACTGCATGTGAAATGCAAAGCTGCCCCCCCTCCAGATGTGGGAAATGCTTTTTCGCTGAAAGCAGCAGCTCTGCGACATAAGTGACTGTGAGAGAGTCTGAACTTCTACTCACACATATTCCTAATCTGTTGTGTTATGGAGAATGACCTGTGGTGTATTGGGGAGAAGTCCCAAACTCGTGTCCCCACTAGGAAAGGCTGCCCCAAAGAGGGGTGCACTGCCTGACTGTCACTTGGCCAAGCAGCACGTGAGGCTCCAAGCCATCTGCTGGGGCTCATGACCGAGTCACAAAGACATGGGAGACCAGCCCCAATTAGTTCTGCTGCTCCCAGGACAGCTGCTTGAGTAACGTGAGATTGTTGGTGCCCATGCTTTGTCAGGGCACTTGTTTGGTTGTTACTGTCTGTTAGGAAATGACAGCTGTCTCTCCGACTATTGAATGTTAAAGATATTTTCAACTGAAACTCGGACTGTGTTTGCCAAAGAGATTCAACTCCTGCAGCTTTGCAATAGGCTATTATAGTCAGCAGGAGGGAGTAATTTGTTTAACAGAAAATTAGTATTCTTTATTTTCTTTAGAGAATATCTGAATTTAGTTTTGTTTTAGCAGAAATCTGTTTTTCCTCAATTACATGGCAGAAATATAGACCACATGCTGGTACAAAACCTGACCAAACCCAACCTATAAGGTAAAATGCAAAAGCAGAAATGCAGGCATGTCAACTTAGTGTATTTAATTAAAAAAAAGGAGATATACATACAGGCATCTGGGTTTCTTATTTAATGAAATGTCTGTAAACTGCAATGAAAACAAAACGAGGTTATTACTATTACATTTTCAAGTAATTAAAGTACAAGGATAAAATATACACAATCTTTAAAACCATATTTCCATTCTCACTTGCTGTTAAAACTAGAACAACACTGATGAAAGAAACTGAAAAAACCTCCTCTTTTACAGATTATTACTCTTCCATCTTATGAACATGTTTTTAAAATGCACAGTAAATGAGTTGTTAGTGCTTGGATTTTTCCCATTATTTTTATTGTAACTATAATCAAAGTAAATTGCTAAAGAAGTGTGGGCTGAACAGAGATCTTTCACATTAGATTAAACAGTATGGATACAATGAGACGTAATTATTGTGTTCGAGATAATTAACAAAGGGCAGTGGCTGAATAATGTGTATGAGATTAACTTTCTCTCAGATCCTTTAATTTTTCAGTGATACATTTCCTTCACACAAGTGGCTAGGAAACTCAAGCTACAAGCCCTTGGCTCTGCCAGACTTGCACTGACGGGTGGAGGGTGAGGACACAAACATTTCTCTCCCTCTCCTGCAAATCCTGACACCAGCTAGGGACAGCATAGCCTCAATGCCAGCCCAAATTTGCATGACTTCACTTTTTTACAACAGTTTGGTTCACAGTGTGGAAACACTTTGTCTAGTCCCTCTCTTGGTGGGGGTCAGAAAAGGTGGTGTTTAATGCCAGCTCAGCTTAAATCAATCTTAGTACTAAATCGGTTCCTTGTATTGAGCTCTCATCAGAGCTTCTACGCTGAGCCTTTGGATATCATTTAATGAAGTCACTGAGCCAAGCAAGTCAGATTTGGCATCTGAAAATGATTATGTTCTTGTAAATGTTCCCTCTGTCCCTGGTATTGTCCACACTTTGCAGATGGATTTTTGCCCAGCCTGACTTTGCCTGTCATCTGTCTTGGTTGGAGTCTGGAGCCACCTCATGGTATACTTTTCTGTACCTCCTGAAGGTCAGGATGGTCAGTATTTGGATGGATGACCTTAGAGGAAGGCTGAAGTCACCCAGAAAGCAGGGCAGCTGTGTGAGCCGAGGGTTAAAAAGGTCTCTCTTAAAAATTAGAGCCCTCCCCAAGGGACACTGCTGAGCCTGGCATCACAATAAACACATCCAGAGCAAGAGAGATGATTTAATATTGAGGCCCATCTGTAGGGTGCCCCATAATCTTCTCACAGATACTGTTTGAGATGTCCTGCACTGGATTTCAGCTCATCTACATTTATTCAGGTCTTACCTAAAGCTTGTTGTCTTACAAGTAGCTCTGGGAACCTTTCCTTTCCACCACTGCATACCTGTTCAGTGCTGTGCATGCTCAAATGCGTTCTTCTCACACCCCAGGGTGAGCAGCTACTGAGCACAGGCAGCGTGGGGTATGCGTTTAAACTGAAATGTTCCTTGCAAGTCCTGTGCCTGAAACTTGTCATATAAATGTAACACATTGTAGGAAAAATACTGAGTTTAGGTATTAAAAATGAGAGCTTTTAAAAAAATAATGTATTTTAAAAAGCAATGTTCTTTGATTTCTAATCCATGGGGTACAGGCCTGTGGGAGTCCATTCACCATATGTGAGTCCCATGCTAGGTAACTACTGAAAGCAAGATGATTTGCCAGCAGGCTGATATGTCACCTATAGGGATCCATGTCTTTCCTGAAAATCTTTAGGCCTCCCAAAAAGACTGCCAAGTCACATTAAAAAAAAGTGTTCATGGCAAAGGCAACAGCAGCAACAGCCAAAGCTGGAAAAAGTTTTAAATATCTATCGAATATTTCATTACTCTCTGCTCTCCCTTTACCATCTTTGGCTATTGCTGCTCTTACGCTCCCTGCTCCTTTCCCTCACGTAAAGCGGCAATTTAAAACACAAATAAAACACGCCCAAAGAAACATTTCACAAATGCACATCTGCCTGCCGCAGCCATCAGCCTGAGCCACTGAGCCCAGCCATATTCAAAGTGCAGTACTTTGGCTCCAGGGGGAGGGTGACAGGAAAGCAAAGGACTCTGCTGGCTTACCACGTGCTCGCTGACGTCGGTGTGGTTGCACACCATCTGCTGGTTTTGGTAATATTCTAGCTGCCTTTCTGCCAGATCCACGCGCTGCAACAGGTTCTCAATGAAGTGCTGGAGCCTGGCTTTCCCCCGCACTTCTTTTTCTGCTGCTTCTTCCAGGAAGTGGTTGAAAGTAACAACTTCTCTGCAAGATGGAAACATTGCAAAGAGGCCACATTTTGATAACAGAAGGGCCCTGGTCTCACTGTTTTCAAAAATTACTCGTGCTTCTCCAGTTTTTCATGGCTATAGCATGTAGTGGCTAATTACTGTCCTTCACCTTTATCAAAAGATTTCAACTTTTTGGTGGACAAAGTGAAGATCTGGAAACCTGAACGCTGAATTTAAATTTATGGGCAGTAGGTTTGGGGTGGGGTTTTTTCACATTATTTGGTCTCTTGGAAATAGTCTTTCGTGGTCCACAGGGTAGAAATATCATTAAGCATCACCTCTCAAGGTATCTGGAAACAGCTTTATCTGCTTTCTGTTTTTTACTTAACCATGAGGATATCAGCTCTGAAACATGAAGAGAAACAGATGAACTCCCAAATTTATCTTTCCATTTCATTATAATCTTACAACAGTAATTTAATGTTGCTACTGGGGTGGTTCCTAACTTAAAAGAGCTACTGTGACCATGAACTTCATTTTGGTTGCAATCCTACAAGTATGTCAAAGTGTGGGGTTATGACCTGGTGCCAGTGGGAGCATGGGGGATTAAAAAATAATCTACAGATAAGAGACCAAGGAGTACATGTGTGGGAAGAGCAAGTTTTAGGTAAGGAGTTTAGGAATGTGTCTAGTCTGGTAACACAACTGGAAGAAACAGACAGCACCAGTGGCTGTGAAAGCTCCCAGCTCTGTGCTGAGACATTGCTCATTTCTAAGTTCTCTGCATGCTATCAGTTTACTTTCAGTAATCAGGACACTGTTTGGACCTCTGATATCAGAGGACTATTTGGGTGGAAGAAGTTTGGTTACAGATTGGAGCACGTATTACAAAAGAAGACAAATCTGAGCATGTAGGACTTCCCTGGTTAATAAATGCCTGGATAAAATATTTCTTACTCTGCCAATGAAGCCATGTTAATTTTTGCTTCGTACAAAACGGAGAGGGTGGGAGTTGAGGGAACCAGTGCTTGCCAAATGAAAAAGGGCATGATTGCTCAGTAGAAATACATCGCCCGAGGAAAAAGCATTTTAAGTAGAAACTATGAAACAGTTTGTAGCAGAAATAACCTTTAAAGCTTAGCTTGTTTATAACAAATCCAAAGTTTCTCTGCATTTCATTATTTTAACTCAGCATAGTTGTAGTTAATTGGCATAATGTATTATAATTGTTTCAACAGTGAGCTGCTTTGTACTAAGATTTAGGTGCAAGTGGTCAGCCATGGAAATTCACCATGTAGGATTCAGGCTGTGCCCACTGATCTAATGGTAGAAATGAGGTATAAACAAGCAGGTATTGTTTGGACCAAGAACATCAATGAATATTAGTTTATATTAACATACCCACAAAATCTGGCTTAAGAAACAGAGAGGTAACTTGTTTGTTAAGCTCAGCTAATCCATTTCATTTCAAGGCTCTGTACAGTTTTAGTAATTATTAGCTTGCCCAGAGCAACCTGATACTAAAGAGCCACTGAGGAGTGCTTAGGGAGAAGCCAATCTAAGCTCATTAAGGTCAATTTTAGGGCTTTATTGTCACCGCACTTAGCAGCACTGTAACTTCTTTGATTTCATGATGGTTTTGGGTTAACGTAGGAGCAACCTGAAGCCCTTGGCGTTTCATCAGGCTCCTCTTTTACAGGGGACAGGGAGCTCAGAAGCACAGCTACTCAGCAGCTTGGCTCCAAATCCTTGTCCCTTTGGGTAAGGCAGAGCTGTGCAGAGCCTGGCAGGCTGCTGACCCTCCGGTGGGAAGGGTGGGACAGTGGGGAGCTGCCAGCCTGGGACACCATGAGGATGTCCCTCCCAGGGACACAGGCAGCTTGTGAGATTTGCTGCAGCAGGAGGCCACAAACACAAACCTGGCATTTTTTAAAAAGGGTGATAGTTTCAAGAATGCTAACTCTTAATTGTCTCAGCAAAGGTAATTAAAAAGAATTCATTAATTGCCTGCTCTATGGCATGAATAATCACCAACAGATTTTTCCTCTCCTACCAATATTTCATTAATATGCCATAAGGAGGCCAGGGGGAAGCAGTGTTTTTTTTCAGGAAGACCTAGATGACTATCAGCAGGAGAAGAAACTCATGTCAATAAATTCCCTAGTATTGTCCTTGCTTTCTGGACTGCTAAAGATAACTTCGCATCCCACATGCCATTATTTGTAGGAACTGTTATTAGCAGCAGTAGTAGCATCTCCATAATTTCTCTCTGTTTAGCTGCCTCTGTACAGCCTATGAACCTGCCTTTAATAACTTTCATCTAAAAATTTTCCTTTGGGCTGAAATACACTCCGTAAATCCCCTTTGGAAAGACAGGAGCCAGAACATACCCACACATTAGGGCTCAGTCACACACCTTGCACTGATAAGCAGCACTTCTGTCAGTTCAGCTACTTTCTGTTTCCACTTCATTCTCATCTCTCAGAAGAACAAGATCAAGCCCTGAGGAGTGACTGCTGATAGGTCTCTCTACTTGCTCCAACACTTCTTCCTCAGACAGCTCACTCCATGCCACAGCTATGCCTTGGTTACCTGAAGGGAGTTCCCAGAAGAATTTTTACCCTCCTCCCACTGTGAACAAAAGGGAAATGGTTCAAAGAATTCATGTAGCTTCTTGCAGCTGCTGTTTATCTGCCTAATTGCTCTTCTTGTCTCTTGTAGTTTGCCCAGATTTTTTCTTAGCCATACTGATGACCCTCTCCCTTCAATTCTATTTCTAGATATCTGTGATGATTTTTTTACTTATGTTCTTTACTTTCAATTTATTTCTCCAGAACCTCTGCCAAGCTTTTGAGGATTATGTGATAGGATTTCCGTCTTTCACTCTTTTCTTACGCTTGTGGAAAGATGGATGTTCTCAGAGGTCTGACACTGCTCCTCATGAAGTCAGGGGGGAAGCTGAGGCCGTGAATATTGTGGGGCCCACTTGGTAGAGGCATAAACTAGAGCACAGCAGCATGTGCCCACTGGGCTCTGTGTCTTGACAGCACAGCCTTGTCAGCAGCGTTCACCTGAAACAGGAATCATTTTGTTAAGGCCTGGCTCAGACCTGAGGTGTTGCCCTTTCTAACGAGAGGTTTCTGCTACCCTGCACTATTCTACATCTAGAGCACTTCTGTTATACTGAGAAAAGGTTACCTGGAGTTATTAAGTCCCCCTGTGAATACCTCTGCTCTCAGCATCATCTCTTTACTGCTCTGCTCTGCTTCTCTGCCCAGCAGACTCTTGCCCCTTTCCCCCAGTTCTGCACTCTGGCACTTGCTTATAGGGGTGAGCAACAGATCCTGCCACATTTTCTGAGTGCTGTAGATGATGCTCAGTGCAGCTTAGATCTCTTAAATTTCTGTAATCTCATCTCTTCATCGTTTACCAATACTAGGTATATTGTATGCAAAATGTTTACAGAGCTGTGACTGGGCAGCAGGGAGAAAGGCAGGTTTCTGGCTTTGTCTTTGGTGGTGCTCCTGTCAGACAAAACCTTTCAGGAAGAGGGAATCGATCCCACTGCGTGGAGAGCAGAGGGTATACTGAGCTGCCAGCAGCAGGGTGGGGCAAGTGAGAGGGAAAGACAAGGGGGATGCAACCTGGAGGTGTCCGAGAGGAGCAGGAGATGCCTGTACTGCCAGAGTGTCAGGGGGGAGCTCTTCCCGGAGCCAGAGGAATCCAGGGGAAATTTACTGCAGTACAGCAGGCACCTCAGAGGTGTTCAGCTGAAAAAACAAGTGCAGGGGGAAGAACTCACTGTAAGTAAGAAAGACTTGCTGCCAAAGCTTTTATTTTAATCTGACTCTGTCACGGAGTTAACCTGTTCCAGTTAACCAGACTTAAGTAATTTGGCGTTTTGCATTCCAACTGCAGCCTCGCCCCAAAACTTCTTTATGAAGGCTGTTACCATGAAACAACCTGAGATGTTCATGGTAAATAAAGTTATATATCACAGGCTGACTAGGTGACATTTATTCTTCTGCCTTTACCACTAGATTATTCAGCGCTCCTTTGGGATGAGCGAGCTGCAGTTCTTGTTTACTGGAGCAGTTGCCAGCACATGGATCCTGCGATATGCTGAGTATTTGTATGACTTTCAGCAGCTAAGCATGTGATACACTGAGTAGATGCAGAGGGTGGGACAGCTCCAGCTCCTTAACACCTGACAAGAAGGGCTAATTATTTCTCACATCGCAACCAAGCCCTCCCACGGATGCATAGTGCTGGCCCCAGGACTGTGCACAGCAACACTGACACCTGCAGCTGCTCTGTAGGTGGAGACAAGCACGAGGCTCCATGCAGATTCTGCACCCAGTATCAAATCAATTTAGAGAATTACTGTTAGCATAACTCTGCCTAAAATCAATAGAAAACCAAACATATTATTTTACCTGCAGGTGGGAAAATTCCTACCACAGTAAGTAGTAAAGCGATTTACTTGTCAAAATATTTAATATATATATTCATTAAGTATTCATTCCACTGACCTTATCCATCACCCAACTGGTGTTTTTGCCTGAAGGCTGCTGTTATTCATTAGGTTGTGGTTTGACATTCCCACACCACTAACAGCACATTTGATTTAAGAGGTTCACACCTCCTCCCCTCAGAAAGTTATTGCCCCCAGTCAGTGGGCTGTGTTCTAGATCTGAGCCCTGAACTTACTGGGGTGACACTGAAGATTAAAAGCTTTATTTCACAGAGCCATTCTGTGGGACATGCGTGCTAGGCTTAAACCTGTGCAGCTGCATGGGGGGGAGTAATCTCTTGAGTAGGAAGATGAAAGAAAACAGGAAAGAGGGAGCAGGATTACCTAAAACTGAGGGTGGAAGAACAATGTGTAATTGCAATTGTACTCTGCTTAAAGCAAATCAGAACTGTTTTGTTGTACAACTGAAATTCCTATTTTAAGGAAAGCTGTTCTGAAGCACAAATTGCAGTGATCTCTAAAGGCCAGCTCTTAATGCCATTGTCAAGATGCTATCTGCTCAGATAATTTCATTAATTGCAAACTTAAGGTGAAGGCACTGGCAAGAATAACTACTGCCCACCACGGCTATTCTGAAATAATCCTTGCATTCCAGCCTATGTCAGAGCAGAGGGATGACCAGTCTCAAAACAAATGCATTAGACTGGTTAGAGAAATTACTGTCAGAGATATGGCAAGGTACAACATTCATGATCTTACTCTATGATTAGGAGACAAAGTGAAAGTGTTTAAAATACCACTGAAGGTAGATTCCAGCCAAAGACCATCACTTCAAATCCTTACCCTGTTTACCAGTTCCAATTTTCTTACATAACATCTAGAAACAAGCCTCTCAGTGTCCTCCAGAAGTTAAGCTCATAGCTGGTTTTTGTTTCAATGGTTTTCTCAATATCTTATTCAACAAAGTCTTACGCCCTTTGGGCATGCTTCCCTGTTATCTTTAAGATCACAGTACTTACTCTGAGTTGCATTTTCCTTCATCAAACACTGAATAATCCCTTTCAGGGCACATTTTCTAATTAAATCATTCCTGTGCTCAGCAGCTCTGTGCTTAGAGTAATACTATTTCAGCTATGTATTAGTATAGTCAGTTGTACCTCCACCTGTCCTACCCCTCAACACAGTTGACCTCCATGAGGGCCTCACACCAGTATCACAGCACATACCTGCATGCATACTGGCACTGCCATTTTTGTAAGGAAAGAAGGAGAAAATTTAACTAAAAAGATATCTTCTCTTCATCGCTGCCTTTCTTGGACTGCTAAAGGCTTTATTTAAAACAAACAAAAAATAATCAACTGACAAGTCTAAAGAAATAACCTACAAGCCCTCCAAATGGGCAGCCCTGTTCCTGCTGATGGTCTAAACTCAGGTGTTTCAGGGAAGGTGTTTTCTTTTTTCTCCTGCTAAGAGGAAAAGATTTGCAGCTACACTAGCTCAATACCAATGCTAATTTTAGGAAAAGTTATCCATATTCACAAGATTGCTTATGGGAAGAAAAAAAATCCAAAGAAACTGATGAAAGCATTTATTTCTGAAGGTCAGCAAGTATCAAAGCAGTCCCTAAGGGATGCCTTTGACTTTCCACAATCTGCAGTGAGAACTGCTTCTGCAATTTCCATTAAGCAGTCTTGTTTGGCTTTCTAATCATCTGGACCTCTTCCAGAAATCAAAGCCAAAGTTGAGATCCTCCTTTTTTGAAGGACAATGTCTTTTTAGCACACCAAGTAAGTTTTGAACGCACAAAGGATTGAATATGTAGACAGGTCTCAGAGTTTATCAACAGCCCATGAGAAAGCCAGACAAGTGTCACTGTTGTTACCAAAGCCATGAACATTCTTTCTTCCCTCCTCTACTACTGCACACCACCCAGTGCCTCCCTGCTGCTGGAGCAAAGCTAAGTGTCCCAGGCATTTTTAGAGAATCAAATCTGAAAAGCTGCTCTAGAACCATTAGTCCTTTTCTTACAAAGCACTGTTTTATACCTACCTTCCTTCTCAATTGGCTAGTGACACAATGCTCTTTCAATTGGAAAGCCAAACAGTGCATTTTTCTATGGCACTATTCCTTGTTATCCCCCAAGATGGGAAACGCAGGAACCATCTGAACGAGAAAAATCCCAACGCATTTCCAGTTTTCCTAAGTGAATTCAACTTATTCCTATACCCTGCCTACCCTCCCAGTGTCCTCAGAGTAACTTCAGAGGCAATGCTGTGGGGCTGGGCACAGACACAGGCAAGAACACATTCTGACTCCCCTCCTCCCGCCCTCAGTACTCTGGGCTGATAATTCTTCCATCCTACCCACTAGCATGCATTATGCACATTTACCTGTAGAAATTAACACACTACTGTGTAAGAGCTGTTCCTTCATTGCTATTGCTGCTCTTGCTTCCAAGCCTTTTTGTTGAAAGTGGAAGCAAAACCCTAAGGAGCAATACCCTGGACTCTGTGAAGTCTCTTGTGCAGCTGCCCCTTTTGGTTAGTGTTTCTCCCTAGCCAAGTAACCTTCAGCCTTCCCTGGAACACCAGCTTAGGAGCCACCTTGTCATTTGTTTGTGCATTCACCCTCCTCCTTTCAAGACCAGAATTCTAACAGCAATCATCTGAGCTCCTGCCCCTTTCCCGAGCCTGGCAACGTCCTAGTGTGAAGGATAATGTTTTCCCACTTCTCATTCTGTATTCAGTCTTTTCTGACCTCAGAACACCAACCGGCCTGACGGTGCTGCTGGTAAGCAGTCTGCCAAAGAGCAAGTGTCCTCTTCGTGTTCCTTTTCCTAATACAGTTAAAAATCACAACTTTTTCTTTTTCTTTTCAAAGATCAGTGTCCTTTGCCATCCTCCCACACCATACCCATTCTTTCATCCAGATGACTCAATTGCCCCCTTCTTTTCCCACAAGCTCTTTTCTTCTTCTGCAGTGTTGCAGAACTTTGGGATTGTTCCACTGAATGATTTCTTTCTCCTGACAGTCATGTTTTTCCTTTTGGGATCCTAGCCTTGATTTTTAAAAACACATTCTGCCTTTAGTTTGGGGTAAGATTCATGCCACTTAACTTCAGATATCTGAAATTCTGCATCTAGCCTTAGACAGCTGCTTACCTGGTAGTCTGCAAAGGGAAGAAGGACCCTCACATAGCAATCCCTCCCCCTCTAAGATACGTTTCTAGAAGAAATAGCGTGACTCACACTGTGAAAGAGCCCAGGAGGGCAGCCTGGCTAGATGGGAATACCAAAACTGCTTGAAACTAAGTTATCTTCATGGCTTCCCTCCAGCATACTTTCAAATCTGCCTCAGTTACACTATTATCTTCAGCTTCACCTTAAGTCCTTCCATCTTCTCTTCCATGAGGATCACCTGACACTTTAAAAATCAGAGGTTCTGTTGAATATCCCTTCAAGGAAGATACACGTCTCAAAGGCCCAAATCCCACCACCTTTATGTATCCCCTCTTCTGGGAAATCTATAGCACTGCTTCAAGATAGATGGCTCCTACTGATGTGGGAGCCATTATCATCTTTTCTTTCTTGTCCTTAGACTACAGGAAGGAATGATGAAAGCCCTCCAAACTTCCTACACTGAACTCCTACACCACCTTCCTTATTTCTTGTAAGATCAGTGTCATGGCAACTAGCACTTCTCATCTTCCCTTTGTAAGCTGATGAATTTGTTTAGAGGCACACCATTACCAAGGCTCTTTATTTCCATTTCTCTAAAATAAGTTGTGTTGCTCTGAAAAGCCTGAAAGGTTTCAATAAGTGCTGAATAAACTAAGTAGTTCATGTATAAATTATATATTAGCTATCACTACATTTTTAATGGATGCATCATGAATGTATTTTTAGATGGCTTAGGTTAGTCAGAGCTCTGGCATCTGCGTCCCAACCCCATCTAAGTGATTCCTGTTTTACAGTTCTGTGCCCATCTAAAACACTAGACATGAACTACCTGGATATGGCCTTTTCAACACTGTCTCCAGTAAAGCTTCGCTGATGCACAGGACACTACCGCACTCCACAGGCAGCCTGCTCACCATGGTGGGATGGCTTAAGGGAAAAGGTGCTATTCGGTATTCTTGCATACTTCATCCAGACCTATCCACCCATATCTTCTTAAAAAGACAATGCATTAGAGGTGTCAGTGCACATCAGATTAGATGCTGATGAGAGCTTCTACTTGTCCCTACCCCCATGAAACCAGTGGCACAACACAGGCATTAGAAAGTATAGAAGTTAGTCACTGGGGAGCCAAGCATGAAAGCCACCTGCTCGGGGAGCTGTCCCCTGCTCTGTTAGTCACTTGGGAATCGAGCGTGAAAGCCACCTGCTCAGGGAGCTGTCCACTGCCTTGCAGGGGATATGGTCACATGGGTGACAACTCTAGAAATACAGCGATCTGAAGCTGCTGAGCTCCAGGACCTTTCATAATCAGCCAGCAACTGAGCCATTCCCTCTCTTCTCTCTCAAAGGCTGTCGCTCGCGCAGGAGCTGGCCAGCCCTCGCCAAGCCATCGACTCTCGCCTCCCCACTTACTCCTCTTTCCGGTGAAGCTCCTCCTCGGACTCGCTGAGCCGCTGCTTCAAGGCTGCGATCATCTCCACCGCCACATCCACCTGCCTGCTCAGGGCCCGCTCTCGCCGCTGCACCTCCTGCTTCTTCTGGGACAGCTGCACGAACGCTGCCCGCACCTCCAGCAGCTCCGCCGTCTTCTGGGACAGCTCTTTGGTAAGCTTGTCGATCCGCTTCTCGATCGTTTTGTCCACGGCCTCTACCATCCTGTTAAACTTTTCTCTGACGTGCGCCTCGAAGGAGGCTTTGGAGTCAGTGGCCGGGAGGCCGGGTTTGGAAGCCTCGCTGGGAGACTCAGCCGACACATAGTTGGCCAGGTAGGAGCCGGGCCGTTCGGCTGCCAGCTCCCGCGGCTGCCCGCCCTTCCCGCTCCCGCAGGACGCAGCG
>WEIT01000198.1:72096-90010 GCA_013389985.1 Dryoscopus gambensis
GGCGGCCGTGGGCGGCAGCGCCCCACGGGGGCACGGTCTCGGGGTCGGAGTCTCTCCCCTCCCTGGAGCGACCTCCGCCTGAGCCGCCTGCCGTGAGCACCTGGCCGGGGGCGTTCGCGGGGCTTTGCGAGGTCCTGTCGACACAGCAAGGCAGTGAGTGAGCTGTGCGTGGTGCGCTGGGGAGATGCTTGAACGAGAACGCAATTTAAAGCGCTTAAGCGGCAAGACAGGACTGGCACATGCAAATTAGTATAATCTGGCCTTGGCTTTTGGGGAATATAATTGTCTGTGCGAATTTAAAACTATATTTAGAAGCCAGAAAGTTTTATGGGTTTTTTTGTTTGTTTGCTTGGGGTTTTTTTAATGTGACCCTAATTTAGTCTCAGTATTTAGGGAGGGGAAGCAGTAATAGTAATAATACTTCCATTTAGAGTATGAGGAACGGATGTCATAGACATATAGAATGGTTTGGGTTGACCTTCAAAGGCCTTCTAGTCCAATCCACCTGCAACAAGCAGAAACATCTTCAACTAGATTAGGCTGCTCAGAGCCCTGTCCAACCTGACCTTGAATGTTTCCAAGGAAGGAGCATCCACAACATCTCTGGAAACCTATGCCAGTGTTTCACCACTCTTATTGCACAAAATTTCTTCCTTATATCTAGTCTAAATCTACTCTGGATCTAAACCCATGTGATTGATGTTAGAGAACACTACCAGTATGTCCTCTGCATAGGGAGTTATGCTTCTAAACTTTTTATATGCCACAGATGTGTGTCTATTTTTATGAATTTTTGGAAACACGAGCAAGGCTGATTGCAGAGTAGCAGCCTTTTTGAGGTAATAGTGAAATATTGCTCTTTCTAAACCTAGTCCTTGAGGCCATACTGGTAATATGCTGCAGATTTTATTTTTTTTTATTACTGTGGGAGTACTGCAGTAAAGTTTAATTCTGTACTAATATGCCTGTTCCTTGAGTGCAATATACAGACAGACTCTTAAACACTGAGAAAATCTGAGCACATTGATAGATACCTTTGATGTGATTAAGACATTCCCAGTAAATTATTCACCAGATGGTACATCAAAGGAAGTTACTCAAATTGCATTTCAGAGCTTCAGCTAATCTCTGAAGTGTGTGGGCTACCATCCAGGCTGCAACATTTTGCATGAGTTAGTTGTCCATTATTACCTTGCCTAATGTGGTGATTTGCTCTTCTTTTGTCATCAAGCAGCACCAAAACCCAGAAAGGCGGTCAGGAGGGAATAGTTTTGAACCATATTTGCCCCCAGATTTGGGAGTCCTGACTATTTCTTTGTAGGGGGCCAACACTGACAGACTGTAACCGTGGTCTGGTTCCCATTTGCTTGGCTGTTGCCCCCACTGTCCATTCTCTCCCTCCGTTGTGCCCATTGCCTTCCTACCTCCTCCACTTCACAGGTACTCGGTACAGATGCTCCACGCTGCAGATGAATGCTATACCAGTGAGGTGAACTTAGCATGGTGAGATGCTACCTGAGGCTTCATCCATGTCTAGAAGAGGTGACACCGACGTGCCCTCTCCAGCTGACAGTAATGAGAGCCCTCATGGTCTTAACTAACAGAAAATGTTGACGACTTCAAAGGAGGCCATTTTTCTGCAGCCTAAGCTACATGGTTTTGCCAGTTAGATCTGAAATCAGGCAACCATTTAGCCCCAGCAATTCTTCTTTCAAGATTTCTCAGCATTTACTTGCACTCCAAGTATTTGTTTTGCTGGATTGGGATCCAGGTCCTCATCTCTTCAGTTTTTAATTCCTGATGCTGCCATTTGGATGTCCAGTTCAGTCATTCTCTCAGCATTCAGAGAGGAACAGCCTCCCTTTAATATGCCAGTGACTGTGCATTTTACAGCAGAGAATGTGCATCAGCCATTATATGTCTGAGCTTTATGCTCTGTGATTTAAATTGGGAGTGGGTAGAATCTACCACTATCACTTACACAAAGCCCAAATTGACACAGCCATAATGTAGGACTCTTTGAAATTCTGCCAACTGCTGGGGAGGCGTTATCCAGTTTATTTGTATGCATCTCTCTCTTTCAAGATCTTTTAAAACATGTTGCAGTATAATTTCCAGAAGGATAAAAGTTACTTAAATGAAAACAGCACGTACCAACCTGTTTGGTGTTGCAAGGAAGGTGGAATATTCATAATATTCAGCCTTTTTTCAGGTAGGGGTCTATATCTGTTGTACAGGGTCCCATCTGACCTTAAAATAGGTTAAAGCTTCCTTAGAGCTGATGATTCCACTTTACTGAAGGCAGATTTAAAAGGCAATATTATAAAATTGGTTTGCTTTTCAAGAGTTACTGTACTTGTTTACCTTCTGATTTTTTTTCCTCATTCTAAACAAGGAAAATAGGTGAGTCAGTTGTGTGTTCACTTGCCTTTCAGGCTCTCAATGCTGACAAGTTTGTGAGAGCCTTTTTTATGTGGTGTAGGACTGGATTCACTATGATCACTTTGGCTGCATTCAGCAGCCTCTGATTTCCTTGCAACACAGCTGCACAGCCGTTACCACTGCATACAGATGGCACTGGGAGTTTGGCTCTGGCAAGTAGCACAGTCCCCCCATTCTGTAAAGCTATGCCCAAAATAGGTGTGCCTATTCAGCTCAGTTAATTTGTATGCTGGGAAGTGCTGTGTTTTTCTTGGTGTTGGAGTGTGAACCACAAATACACATAACTTGAGCTGCTGAAACTTACCTGCATTTAATACTTGCCATCTTTCTGTTTATTGAGAGGAAGTAAGAAGTGAGTAGTAAAATCTAAGGAAAGACCTTAGAAGCTTGAAACAAGTATTTGAGTGATTTGTATGGTAGTGGTGCCTTAGATGAGGATTCAAATTACCTTTGCATGCAGATATATTCAGGAATCATCAAAGATACAACAATGTTCATTTTGCTGCCACAGGCACTCATACCCACACAGTAGGAAAGAGGCTTTTGGTCGTGTGTTTTAGCATACTGATTGAATAGCACTCTGCTTGCAGGGTGAGTGAACAGGAAGGAGGAGAACATGAATGTCTGTGCTGGGTTTGTGGCTATTTGGTGCTGGTTAGTTGTTGCCTTCTCCTCCTTTTGAGGGGGACTTCAGTCTGATCACTGAATGTCAGTCTACCATCTTTTGAAATCATTAAAAAAAGTCAAGTCTATGTTTTCAAGTGAGCTGTCGCGGCATCAAGAGGGGCAGCACGCTGCAAGACTGCCCTTGGTCCTGCAGCAGCTTATCCTGCCTGGTTTGCAGTCAGCTTCCAGCCTTCCTGCAGGCTTTCCAAACTTGTTTCTGTCCCCATAGGAAACCCCTGGCTGGAGCTGACTCCGGGAAGTTGTTGAGCTTTCCTCTTCTCTATCCATACTGTTGCATAGGAAAGTAGAGCATAAAGGGTTCCCTTGTGGGTTGATTTGCACCATTTAGTCCATACGTGGTGAGAGTTCTCAGGTGTGAGATGGCTGTGGGCATATTTTCCAAAAGATGGGAGAAGACAGGCTGTGAGGAGGAGTGTCAGCAGTAGATATGGCTGGAACTTCAGCCATTTTCATTTTTCTTCCAAAAGAGTGACTTCAATTAGTTAGAAGGATAAAATATAACTAACATCTCTTGAGAGGAAAAGCTGGGGGGACTTGCCTTCCAACCAAGTGACTCTTCACTGTGCTTATTTTGAAAGGGAAGAGGAACATAACAAGTTTACAGTGCCTCTTCTTCAGAGATTGAAAGTCTAAGTTCTGAGTTGTAATGTTCATGAGAATAAACTGTTGCCTTTTAACAAAGCCATCTCACTCCTGCTCCTCATGTGAGCAGCCACAGTGTAGCAGCACCTCTGGGAACAGCACTGGGGCTTTCAGCTCTGGTACTCCGGGACAAGTAACAGCAACTGAAGAGGGTCGGGACATCATTGGTGGTAGCAAGGGACAAACCTAGCATGGCTGTCCCAAGAGAATGTTTTATATGGCTGCAACACACTGGCCTGGTGTAAGCCAGCTCCCTGCAGCACATGAGTTTCTGTTCAGGTAGTAATGATGGGATTAGCTACCAGGTTGCTGTTCCCAGATCTCTTCCAAAATGAGATGTAATCTGCAGCAGAAAGGGGGCTATTTGTTTTTGAAAGAAGCTGCCCCACTCAAAAAACAAAGACTGAAAAATGGCAAAAATCATGTCAGAATATTTTAAAGAAAGATTTCTCCCTATGGCAAAGCCTTTCCCTCATTGGGACTTATTAAAATATAGACATTTTCTCCAGAGAAAAGGAAAGCACAAAGCCTGCCATTAAAGCAGAATTTCAAGCTATTTCATTCAGACAGCAATGGGCACTGCATGGTAAGGAACATTGCTTTTACAAGTTCATATCACATGCCTTCCACATTTGAGGAACTACGTGCAGAATAAACCACGCTGATTTCCCAACTGGAAAACGTGCCCAAATGGCCAAAAAAGCCTGAGAATTGCCATCTATATCTAATTGGCTGACTCAGTGCCTAATCCTACGTGCTTGGGTGTTAAAAGTTTTTAATTTACATAAACAAAGACATAAAAAGAACAATGTTAAGGTGCGGTGGCAGATTCGGTCCTCTGCAATATTCCAGCATGTGGGAGAGCAGCTCCCAGCCCTGTGGGAAGCAGTGGGGGTGGGCTTCCCCTTTTCACTGCATCCCTGGCATCTGTGCCAGGACTCCAAGAGTTCAGTGGTCACTGAGAGGCAAAAAAAGTCACATGGCTGAAGAAATCAAAGGTCATCGAAATGTCAAAGATCACAAATCCAAAGATCAGCTGGGGGAACAAAGGTCACAACAGGGAAATGTAATGTAGAGGTCACAGGTCAAAGTCATACAGAGGTCAAAAGTTACAGAAGTTCTGGTGTTAAATGTCATTGCAGACATCAAAGGTCACACAAAAGGAGAAGTATCACCGTTATCAGGGGGTCAAAGGTAACAAAAAGCCAAAGGTCAGGTTAAAGATCACTCAGAGCTCAAAGGTCATTGAAAATGTCAAAGGTCATTTGGGGTCAAAGGCTTAGCACACAGGTGCCAAATGAGAGACAAGAGATTTGTTTTCTTAGATCCAATTCTTAGAAACCCCTTCTTGAACTTCTGGACACGGTTCATCAGGAGCCTGGCTCAGACCCTCGGGCATCCTGATTACCTGAGCATCACACCTCATGCAAGACAGCCAGGGACTAGGAAACACATTCTTGCCACTCAGCCCTGTGCCTCCATACCCTGGAGAGGAAAGCTCAGCCACCTCTGGGGCTGTCCTCCTCCAAAGGGCACTCAGGGGAAACCCAAGGAACCAAGTGCTTTTCCCCCTGAGTCACCCTCCTGCCTGGTCCTGCTCACACTGGAGGCTGGTAGCTCTTGGTGGCATGTGCCCCACCAGGATGCCCAACAACAGCAGCAGCTGGGCAGATGCTGTCTGAGATTAACCCAAAGCTAATCCACTTTTGTTAGACATTACTAGAGATTGTCTCATGGATGAGGATTCTGTAACTTTAAGATCAAAATACATTGCAGATGGTAATCTATTATTAAAGCTAAGGTATTTCGGGGGCGAGCACTTTCTAACATGACTGATATAAAGCCCAAGTAATGGAAGAGAAGAATCCGATTTCAGTTTTAGTTTATTTGAAAATGTTGCTTGTTCCTTTATTCTGCCAGGTAATGTTATCACGTATTCGGAAATGGATTCGGGATCAACAGGAAGTGACAGCACAAGCAAAGAAGTTTCCACACAACATCTGGCCATGCAAACAAATCAGTTCGATTGCACAGAGCCTGCAGTTCTTCCATTATTGGTCTTTCTGGAAATTAAGATATCAATATGAATGATGATAGATTTTTGCAAAATGATGTGTCCACTGAAGTTTCAATTAGCAGGACAATTGCCAAGTGCTGGTTGGAACGAAGCATTGGAAAGACAGAACCTCAGAAGGTGTTTATGATCCTTTCAACTCAAATTCAATTTCATTTCAAATTTCAATTCATTTTCAAATGTCCTTTAGGCATTTTCTGTATTCCAATAAGAAGTCTTAAATCATGAAGAAAATACCATTATGTTTCCTATGTAGTATCCAAACTAATATGACTTAGAATTATTTGATTTCATTTTCTTAAGTAAAGTCTCAAATCTCAAATGTCAGTTCCTATAGTCACTGAGAATTTGCCGTGTTCCTTCTGGTTCCTGCTGGCATGTGCTGCTTGGTCCTTGCTGTCACATATCAACAATCTTAACGTATGATTTTTAAAGACCACTACATTTGGGGCACTCTTCTACATATGATAATGCAGTAACTCAGAAGGAACAAAAAGGAAAAGTATACTGAAAAATACTCAGACCGTGAAGATACCGTACACAGCACTTCTTTTGAAAGCAGGAAAATCAAAACAAAACAAGAGGAAGGAAATAAAATGTCAGTTTGGGCAATAAAAAGTATTCTGTTCTCTGTTTACAATGATACAATCTAATAAATTCAAACCAATAGGGAAACCTTAGCTTGGATTCAGAAGAATATTGACAAAAGTTAGTAGAATGCTACAAACTTTTCTGTAGCTTGAGTGCCGTCATTTCTATTCCCCAAGAAAACTTGGCTCTGCAGCTTTTCACATTGATGTCATAAATTAAATGATATTTCAAATTCCCTTTTGCTCAGGGTACCTGCATCCCAAGTATCACATAGGGACACAGAAGACCGTTCAGACTTGCACCTTTAATGTAATATGAAAGTATATTGATTTTATTGGATGCTTAGGGACAATTTACTTCTATTCCTTCATGATCTTTCCTCTTTTTTTCTGATATTCATGTGAGCAGTTCACTTTCACGTTTGGGTTATGTGTAAAGGTCTGGGGGATCAGCGGTTGCTGTCCTGGAGAATGACTGAGCAGGCTGGAGGTTCCTGCTGGGCAGGACTCTGCATGGGGGGATGAATGAGGCTTTCAAGGTTACTTGAGAGGGGCTCACTTAAGCCAACAGGCTTTGTATATGATAAAGAGAAGACACGATCTACAAGCAAGGGACAAACTTGGAAGAAAAGTACAGAGCACTTATTAGTTCCTAGATGCTAGTGAGATGAAAGAGCCTGGTTTCCTCCAGTGTTTTAGCTTTGCTGGTAATGTGCAGTTTTCATCTTGCAGCCAAGCAACGCTCAAACTGGGCAGGAAATGTGATGTGGCTGCACAGCCATTCTGGAGTCCTTTTCCTCTTCTGCAGCAGGTTGCATGTGGCAAGAACAGAAATCAGTTAGATGGGGTGAAATTCACCTGAGCACTAAGGCAAGGCATTTTTTGTCTCTTGTTGCAGCCCTGCTCTTGTCTAAACGGCACTCACTATGGAAGTGTTAGGCAGTGTCTTGCTGCAGAAATGGGCTTTTATTTACATCTGGTATTTTGTGCCACATGGCCTATGTTAAAGCAATGTCTTGTGAAGTGCAAAATGAGGTGAGTTCGTTATCCTTCAAGGGACAATTTTATTTCTGTTGTTATAAAGAATGCTACCTTTTGCAATTGCTAAAGCTGTAGTGTTCAGAGCAAGGTGGTGGATCATCTTTAATACTCACCACTTTGAAGGCACTGCCTGCAAGCATGCAAGAAGGTTCTGTCAAATGGTTTTATGCACAAAGCAGATTCTTCTCAAAAGAAGACTCTGAAGTCGATGATGTGTTCTTATTCACAGGAGCTAAAACATGCAGTGAGCTTAGGATATGTATGCAGGTAGCAAACAAATGAACAAACTGTGCTCTAGATAATTTAACAGATACGTATCCTTGGAAAAATTGAATAAGTAAAAGGCACAGTCCTTGGGAAATACCATGCTCCTGCCACTGCCACATGTGCAGTGAAACATAAATACATTTACAGTTTGAAAGACAGGTAAGAGTCAATATTTTAAAAGATTCCTGAAAACAGATGTTTTCACATAAACGTCTATCTCTCAGGCAGTAGGTCTTGAAGGCTGTGTGACCAGACACTTCTAGCTCTGTCTGAGGCTGGGAACTGAAAGAACATGTGTTCACCAAAGGAAAAAAATGTATTGTGCCATGGTGCTTTCTATCTTTTCCTCAAATTTCTTGCCCCCAGATGGCTGCTAACTTGTATAACTTGCTGCCAAGGTTCCTCCCACAGGGAGCAGGAACAGAGCCCAAACTGATCTCATCCAAATGGGACTTGATCCCATCTCCAGACTGACTAATGCCTGTGTTAAACTCAGGTGAGCCTTCCCAGCATGCAAAATTCTCCATGCAGTTTCTCTCCAAGTCTTACATGAAAGCTGCAATGCTACCCAGGATTAGAGTCAACTGCCCGTTCTCTTTTGAAACATTTTATCCCAAACTCAGGCTATTTGGTTAGATCAGTAAATTTAGTTTAGAAATGCCCAGAGGTGAAACCATTAGTAACAAGAGAACGATTCATTCCTTACAAAAATCTGATCTCTCAGAAGATTGTTTGGAGAAGCTTGTTTGCCACAGATGACTTTCTAGCCAGCTACTGAGATGACAGCCAGTAAAATACACTTGGTGGCATGTAAACCATTATGTGCCAAAGATGTATGAAACTTATTACCTCTTAAATTGCCAAAGAAGTTCTCCACCAACCTAGCGATACCATCTAGTAAGATAATTTGAAAGGAATGCCTAAAAAATTGTGTGACTGGGGTGGTAATGAGAAAAACCTGTTCAGATTAGTAATGTGTGTACTGCCTGCCTGAAAGCTGCCAGTGAAGTTCTGGGTGCTTCTGTGCCTGGTGGTTTAAATCCAATTGGCTGCTTAAATCCATTCAGCAAGAGCGTGTAGTTATCTGTGTAGCAGGCAGATGCAGCAACACGCGCGTGTGAAAGAACCTGTCCCTCCCAGAAGTGTGGGAGATGTACTTTTGGGGAGACTTTAAGCAACACAAAGAGCAGATGAGGAGCAACAGCCCACTCGGATCTTTCAAAGCTCCCTCCTTGGCTGATGTTTTAAAGATGGAAGTTAATACAGTTCTGGAAGGGACTGTAAGACAGAGCATAGGGGTATTTTTAAAAATTTAAGACTGTGTTGTGAGTGTCCACACTATGAAATTAATTAAGAAAAAATGGTCTTCATGTGAGGTAGTGGTTTGCTTTTGCTGGTGTTTTCTCTCACAAAATATAATGCCTTATCTATGTAAGCAGGGTGACTCAGTGTTGCAGAGATTGTTGGTGGACAGGGAACACATTCCTGAACAGGTAAGGAATAAAAGAAAGCAGAGATTTTAACTTGTTGGTTAAAACTGCCTTAGTGCACAAACACTGTTAGCAAAAAAGTATTTGGAGATTATCTTAACCAGGTGTCCCTTTGCATCAGACTTGGATAATTTCCCCTCTGGGTCTGCACTAGCTTTTTCAAGAACCTTTTAATTTTTTAAATTATAAAAAATTTACTTGCTGTTTGCTGGTTTTTCTTTAAACATCCTGATTGCTTTTTGATGACACTGTACAAACACACGGTTAGAATCAAGTGCTAGAAATAGCTTCCTAGAACTCAAATTGATTTTTAAATAAGAAAGTAAACATGTGTATGTGTGCAAGTCATGCATGCATCCAGGCAGAACTAGTTATTTTTATTCTTCTAGATGAAATTGTCTGTAAAAACATGAGGTGCTATTTATTGTTACCGTAATTTATAATTCAAAATGCTAACAGTGACATGAAGTGTTGTCTCAGCTCATTTAACAGGCTGTGAAATGGTTAGAAAGATGATAGAAATCTTTGACAAACCAACCTCACATAAAATGTAGTTACTCATATTTGCTACTCAACCCCTGATTTTTCATAATGGTCAGTAAAAATGGGTCATCTTCTTAGGAAAAGAAATATTATCATTAGCAAGAAATGTTTCCATCTCACATTGAGGAGGATGTGTGCACAGCCCAGTTTCATCTCCTTCCCATGGTTTGACTTTGAGGGGAACTGGAGTAGGGGAAAAAAACAGCTGGGCTGGTTTCCTCCAGTGCAGCTGTGGTGAGCTCAAAGAGAAGGTGCTGCCCGTCACCTCAGCCATGGGGTGTCTGCAGGCTCCTTTGCAGCAAACTTCTCCTCTTGGATCCTCCTACCCTATGAAAATGATACCTTAGTCCCTCCTACATGTGAATGGACAATTTCAATCCAACACTGCAGTGATTCAGCAAAAAAGCGTCACCTGTATAAAAGATATAGTCTGACTCTGGGCTTATTCCCCAGGACCAGCCCTACATCCCTGTTGGGGCCCCAGTATTGGCTGTGCTGTGACAAATACTTTTTGTTGCATTATGACTCTTTTGAGGTTTCATGGAGGCAAGTTACTTCACAGTGGTATTGCACTCTGAGGGGCAGAGGAGGAGATTGGATTTAGGGAGAAGTTTGGTGGAGGCACAGGGACTAAGGATACTGAGAATAGAAAATTCTGGCAGTTCTAAAAACTTAAATCCTTTTATCCCTATGGATGTATTTCTTTAACCTGAGCACTTGAGTGGATGAACTGTTCAATATTTTTTCAGTATCTCTTTCTGTAAGAAACAGGACATAATTTGCAAGCCAGATTTTCCTTAAGGACCAGAGGCTTAAAGTCTGTGATAGAAATTTCCAACCAGAAATGGTTATTATGCTGCACATATCAATAAGTAGATTGATAGTAATGAGACATTATTTTTTTTTACTGTGCTATTTTCATGAAATAACATTTACCTTAATCCTTCTTGCTTTGGCTCACTTTTTCTTGGCCTGATCTGTATGACAAATGCTCATTTATGCAGCTGGAACTCTAGTCAGGACTTAGAAAAATGCAGAAAAACTACAGCTTTGTGGCAAGGCAAGAAAAACCAAGGAGCCACAGATGGTTATAGCCCCAAGTGTGACAGGGAAAACTACTGATACAAACCAATCTCATACTAATGAGAAACATTTCTTAGGGCAAAGTGAGTGTTTGCAGTGAAGTATAGATCCCTATTCACGCTCCTCTGAATATCCTCCCTGAGACTGAATCAAAACAATTCAAACAGTGTGTGAAATGCAAAGAAATTAATTTACACTGGGCTATTGTGCCTCAGTTCTTGGGACAAGAGCTGTCACCTCAAGATGTGCCGTGGTAAGGGCGAGTCACTATTTACTTCCTTAGCAATGCTGCAGTTCAGGGGGAACTTGCGTGCAGGTGGCTGCACCGAGGACAGCTAATGTTGCTTGGTCTCCAGAGCACATTGCTTTGCCATTTTTCTCTCCCTAGATACCTGTATTTCAGTACTTGGAAAAAATCAGACCAAATGACAAACTTGCTTCAGATGGAGATTGTATCCAAGTATTGTATTCTGCAGAGATATTCTACATTGTTTGGGAAAAACAAAGAGACCATCTGCAAATACTCAGCCTGGCTCTACCTTCAGGAAAAAAAATTCATGCCAATCCCAAGAACTAACTGGAGAATTGCTCCTTTTACCTGGGCGATTGCTATCAGAAGTGGGCTTACATCTGCTCTCACAGCAGAGAAAGTCCTCTGTCTATCAAAAGGAAGATCATTTTCTGACATAATTTTCTCATAAAGGAGTTTATCTTTAGAAATGTGATATTCTCAGTGTACTTATTCCCCATTTCAAATTCAAAGTAGCAATCCATTAAATGATCCAGTGACTTCTCACTTGCCTATGCAAGGTCAGTTGGGGAACTCCTAACAGGCCTAACCCTGAAACCAGAACACAGAGCACCCAGTTAGATTCTCCCATGACACAAACCGGTGACTCCACCAGCACGCTGCCCAGCAAGCATTTGGATGCAGCTGTCTCAGATGGATATCTTATACACCAAATTCCACCCGCAGTAAATGCCCAAGAAATCAAACCAGGATTCTGTACCCAACAGAGGAATCCTGGTAAAAGGCATGATGAGAGAGTGACGGTGTAGAATCTCTAGGAAACCCTCCTAGAGGGCATGGAACATCCCCATAATATGGTGCTGCAAGGACCTCTCTGGGTTTGAACAGCCACGTTATTTTTGTGTGACCATTTCTCTGTATGTATAAATGTCCCCCTATTACCAATGAATCCAAGTAGCCAATTTCAACAACCTTTGATTTTGAAAAGAATTAAAGATAACTTCGTTCCTTCGACCGCTGTGAAGATAGAAAGTGGAATAGAAAAGAGAGACCACATAAATTTCTAAACTTAGAGAAAAGCTGCAAAACGTGTGCTTTGTTAGACACAGTGTATCCACACTGTCTTCTCAGCTGGGGAAAGGGTTCTAGAGAAGCTGTCTGTCACCCGTGAGGATCCTTGTCCATAAGGATACTTCTGATGGGTTTGATTCTGTACTGGTGTGGGAACCACGTGTGAATTGGCTTCAAAACCAATGCCCCTGGTCTCCCAAGCAGAAAGAACACGTGACTGCTCTACCTCAGTTAGTCACTCCTCATCCACTGTCTTGGGCATGGGCAACTTTAAGATGTAGAGGATGATCAAACGGCAGTTTAAAGTCATGCAATATTTAATTTGATTATTAAGGTTTTCAGGTTTGATCTCAGGAACTGTTCTCCAAATTCATATGGGGATGGAGTTTATGTAACTTACTATTTCTGTTATGAAATGTATTTTGAGTGCATTTATCTCATATGGTGATTCAAAAAGGCTACATTAATTTAATCTGGAGGCATTTCAATATAGGATTGACATCAGGAATACTGGGAGGAGTCAGTTTCTGGCCTCTTATCTGGAAAAAAGAAAAATAATTCCTTGTACTTTCTCAGTCTTCTGTTGAGGCCTCTCCTCCATTCCCCTGGGGGGAGGGGGCTCTGGGATGGCAGCAGGGCTCAGCACGGGGTCTGCCCCTGCTCCCGGGTCACATGTACCCTGGTTCTATGCTCCGATTGGTCCCAAAATGTTCCCTGGGCCCGGAGTACTCTGGGTTCGGGGACGATTGCTCAGTCTGTGTGCTGGCTCTCAGCCATGTGGCTGGTAATAAAGATCATCCTGAAACATCTACGAAAATGACCCTTCCTTGATTTCTTCTACAGGCCAGCTGACTCGGGAAATATTGCTGGATCCCCACAGCAACAGTCTTCTACAGTTTCTTTTAGAAATTCTACAGGAACATGCAATGATGAATAAAATAGTTCATTGAAGCACCTTGGTATCAAGGTTTAGTTGATGGCATCATACAGAGATGTGACCCCAATGCCACAGGGAGCACTAAGGCAGTTGAAGGAGAACTGTAGAACATTAAAAATCTTGAGCAGAAGATGAGCAAGCTCTCAGGGTAAAATTAATCTGAGAACACCTGAAAGAGTAAAAGTTTATTCTAAGCTGTTCTGGCCTCTCTGTCTAATTATCCATGAAAGGTAAGGATGATGCATCCTAGCTGACTTGGGCACCTGCATGTTATAGGATGACATCTTCATTGCCTGGCTCCATGACTACCTTAGAGAAGATACCTACTTCACACTGCTCAGTTGGCTAAGATAGAGCCTGTAAAGTTTTCTCTTACCATAATTTTCACCATGATAGGGTTAGGCTTTAGCTCACTGTTGGCCAGATGATTAATTTTCACCTTATCCAAACAAAACTGAACGTGAAGTGCTTTACAATAAGGTAGTTACCCATATTTAATTTGTTTTGTAGGACTACATGTTGCCCTTCTGCCCAGCGAAGAGAATGGAAAGACTTCAACTGACTTCAGCAGGCTGAAATGAAGAAATGAGTTACTGAGGCTCCAGTAAACATTCAGGTAAACACACTAAATTGCAGCGTCTCTGCCCATTTCACCAATCCATAGTGGTCACATACCATGGCAACCAAAGTCAGTGGCAATCAATGGGAACAGTTTGCTCTTCAGTTTAAAATTAAATAAGTAGTCAGTTATAAAAAACTTTTGCAAATTCTTTCCCACGTGTCCAGTACAAATCTTCGTAGATTTCCATTTAGGATAAATCTGAAGAGGAATTGAATAGATTTCTACTGGCACACTCTGATGATATTCAAGGAGTAGGTGTAGCAAGCTGTGGGAACTAAGAAATTAAGAAAAATACTGCAGTGCTGTCAAGAGTAGGTGTAGACATTTTGTACCTGCTAAACCAAAATGATGGGCCTAACATTTAAAATAATATGCTGATCTAACACTTGAGCAGAACAGTGATTTAGATAGACAATGATCTTTTCTGTGGTATCCAGTTTCCCTAATACAAGAAGGAAGCCAAATGCTTTGCAATGCAAATCAAATGATAAATAAAAGGATGGTGTGATTCATCTGAAAAAAATGTTACACTTAAGAAACCCCAGAAGGCAGGATACAGATCCCTTATTTAATTCACCATACCCCCTTCTGACTTCTCTGCACTAGCAGCAGTGACTGTGCAGGATTTTCCTTGTTTTGTAGGTTGTGCCTCGGGTTTCTCTGCCATTCAGTGGAGGTTTGTCTGGAGAAAAAGCATGGTTACAATGCTTCCCTTTTTTGTTGCTGTCTGCTGGATTTACTCTTCAGTTAGGGAGCAAGCAGAATAGTTACCAGTTGAATCCCAAATCTCTGGATAATCTAGATGGCATAAAGCCTTCTTCATTTCAAGTTACTTTGTGTGCTGAACCAGCAGGAGAGCTTTGTTGGAGCTAGACATGAAGTGTGGAAGGAACATCTCACCTCCTTCAAAACCTGTAGAAATGCCTTTTAAAGCCTCAGTCACACGTTCCCATAAAAGATAGCACTAGAAGTTTGGTGTTTAATTTTTTAATTAGGCATCTGACAGATCCACTCATTTTATAATGAAAAAACCTAACATCTTTAGACAGTGAATGCAACGGAGGACCAAAACAGAAGCAGGTGCAAGAATGTAAGAAGCCAGACTTTGCAGAAAAATGTTTCTAATGTACTGGAAAATTGGACACTTGAACCAGCCGAAGAGCAGGTATGCACTGAGCTTGAGAAGATACTATTCATGTTGCTTGGGGCTGAGTCCTACACGTTTAACTCGCACTGATTTCTTAAGGGCTCCGATTCAAGTCAGTGTCAGTAGGAGTGTGTAGGGGCTGCAGGCACGGGCTCTACATGCTACTAGCAGTCACATTTTGGGACTTTATTAAGACTCAGATTTGCTGAACAGACTGTACTGCAAAACCATGCTAATTAGCATCTAAAGTTCTTGGACAACTGCCACAGATTCCTGGGAGCTGTCTACACCACCAGCAAAAATGGTTTTAGAGATGCTGATTGCCTGAAAAAATTTGGGGCATAACTTGTCCTTTTGCAGTGATTTTTATTGTATCCAATACAATAAAAAGCCACCCTGGCTTTTGACAAAACCCTTTTGGTGCCTACCTGAGAGCTGTTCTCAGGAGTTTTGTAGGCAGTGCTTCTGAACCAGTGGGTTTGTTCCAGAGTCTAACCTGAACTGCTTGGGATGATGCTGGGTGGGAAGTGTTTTGGTGTGTCTTTTTCACGGGTTGTATTAATTTTCTGTGGTAGTGCACTATTTGGTGAGTTGGTGAAGGGATTTTGCCGAGGCAGAGTTACAGTAATTCATTCCTTATTTATCTCTACAGTAAGGTTATTATTTCCAGCTGCTCCCACAATTTACATCAAACTCATTAAAGGGTTTCAGCCATTCAGTCAAGGCTGTAGCTTCACTCAACTTTGGTCAAGCACTGATTCAATGATAATGCAGTTCAGTTAACCCAAAACTTTCACCTGTTTGGTTCAATTCCACTCCATGACATGTTCTTGTTGCTAGTTTTCTTCTGTAGTCTAGAAAATTACCTGAGATTTTTGAGGCCTAAATCCCATCCCTGACTGATTCAGGAGAGGCCAGACCACACTTTAAGAGATATGCCATACTCTAAAGCAGAAGGGCACTCTGATTTGTCATCTCTTGTTCTCTCTTCATTTGGTGGATTGCTTTTGCTGTATCTGAAATCCTGAACTCTGCAGCAGAGACAGGAACCCAAGGCTTATCCTGGGATGCATGAAGCACTAGGATTAGGTGGAGACTTTCCTTTCAACCTTTCTCAAGCCCACTCTTAGATATATTGGCTGTCCATATGCAGCTCTAAGTATCATACCTTGATTAAACAAAAGCCTTTTGGCTCCCCGATGGGATTTCTCCACTGAACAAACTGGACAAAGACGACTTCTGGGAAAGTCACAGTACCTAAAGAACAGGAGGGAGTATCTAAACAACAGGAAAAAACGTAGCATCTATTAATGCCATGATGATTTTTTGCCTTTTCTTTTATACACCTTTTATATACCCTTTTATATAGCTTTTATGTATCCTCAGTGCTTTTAGCATGCATACTTGTAATTCCTCAAGTCTGATAACTTAGCATAGTGCTAATATTCTGTTAAGAAAGGAGACCAAACATCCTGGAGGCCTCGCCGCTGGAGGCCGGAAAGCCCTACCCTATCCTGAGAAACCAAGGTCCTCTCTAGAGCACGTCCTGTAAACTAAGATGGGCCCATCCAGGGGGAATTCCTTGGGATGGGGGGATATCACGCTATTCATTCAAGCTCCTCATTGGGGAATATCTTTGATAGATATGCTAATTTGCAAGGTCTCTAAATTGTATATGCGATCTGTTGTGTGGGTACATTTCGGCACATTCCACCTTGGCGAAGTGGTGCACCTAAGGATCCTTATTAAATACCGAGGTAAAAACCTCTTTTACCTTAACCGTGTCTGGCTCTTCATTTTAAGACCAGGGAAAGGCAACACTATAAATATATAACCCGAGGTAGGGCTTCCCAGTTGTGGCATGTGCCCTGCCAGTGTTATGCAGAGGAATTCAGGATGGCATGAAAGTATTTAATGAATATTTGAATGCCTCTCCTTGCCCTAAGAAACATGGCCCAAGATGGAGACAGGAGCTGCTCAACAGCTGCCTCTGCCATCTCTGCCTCCAGGTGAAACTTGAGCACTCTGGAGGGAAGCAGAGCTCCCTGTCCTCTGCCTTGCACCAAGGAATACATACCTTTGGTCCAGAAGTTCATGATTTTCCTTCAAGGCTCGCCCCCTGCATTTGTGCCCCAGTTGTAAATGTCAGGGGTCAAGCAGAGCCACCGAGCACCTACGTGAAATCCTGATGAAGCAATGAAGCTTTTAAAATTTTCCCTTCTAACTGCATTTTCTTATATTTTAAATAAGCATATGTTAGCCTGGAGACTTCTGTCTTCTGTAGAAAGCTGTTAGCAACACTGTGTATCTCACTCATTCCAGCACATTTTACTTCCCGCAAATGTTGACAACCCCGTGCGAAGCAATGAGGATCTGTGCTTCTGACCATCACCTGTCAAGGAGGAATTCAGAGAGGAAAGCCAAGAAATCAGGGATGAGGAGTGGATGGGAGACACTATTTTGGCTCATTTGTATCATCTGCCAAGACAAACAGAGCTGCAAAACTGGCAGCAGAAGAGAGAGGTATGACTCCCATTCCTCTCCAGTCAATCCAGTGAATAATTATTGCACTTTTATTCATTTTATAAAGTATACTTTTAACAATAGATGCTCCTAGTGCAGCTATTGAAGTACCATCATATTAAAGTTGCATAATTAGATGAACTGCAGGAAACCAAGAACATGGTTAAAAATTGATGGCATGCTTCGAGCAAGTGGTCGCGCACTGTGCAGCTGTCAGGAAGCTGCCGTGAGCCTTTCCCTCCCGCTCCCCGTAAGAGCACTCATCAGCAAGAGGTGGCACCAGCCTGTTTCGGGAAAGTGAATTAACGAGGAACAAAGAAGCCAAGAGAGGTACTCTCCTGGCCTTTATTACTGGCACTCACTTCTGTGTGAACACCAGGGGGTTACCGCTGCCGTCAGTAACAGTCCGTAGGCAGGCACCGAGACGTTCCTGCAGGTTTCCCTGCCCATCCGCCCCGGCCGCGCTGCCGCCCCACGCCCGGTGCCCCGGGGGCGCTGGCGGGGC